>JAFVLL020027525.1:0-44376 GCA_021397915.2 Tor tambroides
GCAAGCCCTCAGAACTGAATATTTTCACTTATTTAGCACATTCAGTGAAGCTCTCCACCAGTTGCTTTACTCATTCACACACTTTTGTGCTGATCTGATCCTCAGCACCCGTGTGGATTTGTAAAACTCTCTCTAACCTCTGCAGTGTCATCTCATTAACAAACAGGCCTCATATTGCTTCACCGCACTGACTGTCATTGGAAAAAAAAATCTACACATAGGCAGCCAATCAAACTGGAAGTGTCAAGGTGGGGGTGGGATTGTGGTAAAGGAGGCGCGAATCTCCATGTTATGTTGAGCGGCAATCACACAGTAATGAGGTGTCTGCACTGATAAGAGCATAGGCGTTAAGAAAAGGAGTGAATAAATAATAGATAACATTGTTCTAGCAACAGTACATGTCTCTGCATTGAGGAAGAACATGGCTGGGGGAGAAGGAAGCTGGATTTTAGCAATCCAAATAAATGAAGGGGTGCAGCAGTCCTGAGAGTCTCCTTATAAAGCATTGAGAAAATGCCTCAAGACTGTCTATAACATCTGATTCATTATCACCTTTTAATGCCAGTGTCAGTTTTAAACGTTGTACAAGCTGTTAGCTGGCATGATGGTTTTACATTAACTCTTAACAGGGTATCGACAAAATAAATAAATATATAAAAATATAAATAAAAATAAAAATTTATCCATTTGGATTTTAATGGATCTTGAAAGTGGACATTTCATACCAGAATGGAACCAGTGTCAGTGTGAATGTGCTAAAATAATGCTTATTAAACTAGTTATGGCTATTGGTTAACAATATTTATTTGTTAATTTGTAAACATTAATATTAACTAATTTTTGATTACACATTTAGCCTGTGACGATCACATTCAGCTACACTACATTGTCAAAAGTTTGGGGATAGTGAGATTTTTTTTATATTTTTGAAAGTCTCTGCTGCTCACCAAGGATGAATTTGTTTGATCAAAAATACAGTGGTTGTTATTAATGTTGAAAACAGTTGTACTGCTTCATATTTTTGTGGAAATGATGATATACTACCATTCAAAAGTTTGGGGTAAGTATGAAAAAATATATATTTTATTCAATTAATCTAGGATGCATTAATATAATCAAAAGTGGCAGTAAAGACATTTATAATTTTACAAAAGATTTCTATTTCAAATAAATGCTGTTCTTTTGAACTTCCAATTCATCAACGAATCCTGAAAAATAAAATGTATCACAGTTTTCAACAAAAAATGAAGCAGCACAGCTGTTTTCAACATTGATAATAATCAGAAATGTTTTTTTGATCAGCAATTCAGCATGATGCTGAAAATTCAGCTTTGCATCACTGGAATAAATTACATTTTACAATATGTTTACATTGGAAACAGTTATTTTAAATTGTAATAATATTTCTTTTTTTTACTGTTTCAATCAAATAAATGTATCCTTGTAAGCAGAAGAGTCTTTCAAAGATATTAAAAAAAAGTCACCGATCCAAAATTTTTGACCAGGTCTCTTTTCTACCTGATTTAAATGATAAAATTTGTTTTGTTGGTATAAATGACTGTCTTTTGGCTGATTCACCAATGACTTTTAAAACCAAATAATTCTTCTTCTTTTTTTTTTTTGTTATCATTGATGCAGAACAGTATCTTACATTTTTCACTTTTTATGCATGTTATGAAAGTTCTTGTGAACAGCTGACCTACTGGATAATCTCTGACTTTGTTGGTTAATGATTATTAGCCTCATACAAAAGCACACGCCCTGTAGCTAACTGTAGTAATTGTATTCTTGTAAATGTCAGCACCCTTAATTACAGGTATCCATGACAACATTTCATATGGAAGAATGTAATACACAAATTCACCTTCTTTGATGTTAGAATAATAGATTTTTTTTTGTACTGTTCCTGCATCCACTGAGAAACCATAAAAAATACACAGTAAAGAAGTATTTTCCATTACGCCTCAAACGTGACAGCTACACTTTTCATTTTGCATTTCAAAAGCAGCATAAAAGATCTGAAGCCTGCTGGATAAAATCTTCAAATCGTTGTGGTGCCGAGTGTGTTTAGATGACGATGTGCTAAAGTCATCACAGTCATTTCTAAGTGTTTTCCTTTTACCCGAGATTTGTTTAATGGCAAATCAAAAATTCAGAAAGGATATTAGATTGGTGCAATTACAGCTAGATACATTTTACAAATGAAAATGCATTGCTAGGGTTTGGTTGCTAGGGTGTTCTGAGTGGTTTCATTCTTTATAAGTATGACCATTGGTGTGATGCTTGCTGTAACTAATTATCAGTGTAAATTCATTGGCTTATACCTTAACATTAAGAATTGAAGCACAAAGTGTGATCACCATATTTCACAAAATAAGGAACAATATATTCTAATTAAAAATGGCCTTACCTTGTAGCATGCATAACAGGCTCCTAGTATAATTTCTTGCTTCACTTGTCTTTAATGTCATACTGGATTGGAAATATGTGTAATAAAGATTCCAAGTGAGATCTAAAGCTTTACGAATAGCAAATCTGTGTAACATTTCTTTAAACTCCATGAAACATGTTTCAAGATGTCATTTTTCGCCTTGCTTTTCATGCTGGTTGCTCTATATAAAATCAGTGCATATTAATTTAATTTTGTCACATGGGAGTAGATGTCTTTTAAGGTAAATCTATTTAAGGGAAGCGATGTTCCTTCAAGGCTGAAGCAGCGTCACATGTCTCTCCGTGTAAACCTTCATTAAGAGCAGAGCCCAGCAGCCCACATTCACACAGCAGGCCTGAAACGCAAACAAAATCATTTGTTCTTTCCTAGTTACTAGCTTGTGTTCAAGGAAACAAGACCCTAGCCGTGTCTTTCTGCCAAAGATCTGACGGTTTGCTGTGCATTCACTTGGACAGTCAACAGGGAAGAGGAATCTTCGGGAAGAAGTGCCTTTTAGTTTTATTATTATTTTAGTTATTGTCTATTTGATATAAGTACCACACTGGCATTGAAAAGCTGAGAAAATGGATGTGTGTTTTGCTTCTTACAATCATAAATGGTTTTGTTGTTCAGCTGTTTTGCTGTCAGGTTATCAATCAATAATTTAGGTAATTGCTGTTTACAGTGTGACAATGAAGCAAACCAATGTTTATGAATGACTGAGCAAAGTAATGAGACTGCTTCTCAAATTGTCCTAGTTGATTGTACTCTGAAGTTACATTTTTGGCTGTACAGTTGTTGTTGGGGTTTTTTTTGTTTGTTTCTAATGATATTGGAGTTATGTAGTCTGGGGACATTTTGATGAGGTTTCTGCATTTTGTAAGAAATATCATTCTGTGATGGGTCATGTTTCAAGCCAAAACCAAAAGAAAGAAAATTGTTTTACATAAAAAAAAATATTATTTAATATAGAAAGTATATTTTGGGGACTATTAATATGTAATAAATGCATTTGCTTCTCAATTTCGCATAATCATTTTTCCTTCTCATTCATCATTAGATTTTTTTTCATTAGAAGTGATTCTCATTAGTTTTTTATACTGTAGTGTAGAACATTTATGTCTATCAGCATAAATACAGTACAACAAACTACTTATATAGCAGTATAATTATATGTATAAAGTTTATAACTTTATACATGTATAAAAAACTTTATACTTTATAAATGTAGAAGTCACATAGTTAAATGTTAAATGTATAAAAAATACAAACACACACACACACACACACACACACACTATAATGTTTTATTGTATTTTGTAGTGAAACCTGAACATTTCTTGACAGGTTTTGTGAGATTCCCCCTGACATCTGAAACGGATGGACAGGGAAAGAAACCGGCAGTCATTGTGACCGTTGTGCATCTTATTTAGTCTTTCATTTTTACTCTTTAATAATAACAAATTGTGCTCCTATCAAAAGCTGTCGAAGCACAGAAGACTGTACTTTTGAACGAGCGACGTAATGGTGATGTAGAACTGCTTGTACACCAAAGACAGCTCTGTCAAAACTGTCTGCCACACAAGCACAATGAAATGGCCATCCGCTGCAAAATGTTCTGGCAGAAATGCAGGGCTCACCAAAATAATAGAATAAATAGACTCAAAATGACATTTCACCTCTACTGCCTATTGACTGAGACAGATTTCTGAGTCACTGAAGTATGTTGAGCACAACAAAGTACAGCGAGATAAGGGCCATATTTGCCATAGGGAATCAGCTGTGATGTGTACTGTGAAGACAGTATGCACAATATGGCAACTGCGACGGCAAAGCAAACAGCACATTTAAGCATGTTTTGTTTACATTAATTCAGTACCCAAGTACATTCTGCATTCTGTCACTCCTCACTGTAATGAGATATGAATCTTTCCAGACAGCATACATTATTTCTGGGAGAGCGGGACGTCTTTATATTTGCAGAACGCAGCATATTTGAGATTTTAACATATTGCACTTAATAGAGCACATCTGTTGCGATTGCAAATATTTACATTTTATCTCAGTCTCCGTGAGAAGATTTTATCTTCTCGTGTTTTGTTCAGTCACAAGTCTGTGTTTGTTTCACTGCGGTGAATGTAATCCTGCGTTTGTTTGCCACCAAATCGAGTCTTAAGCAAGTCTCAGTGTTGCAGTGGAACTTTGGAAAAATTGAACTTTTGAACATTTCGCTTTGTTTTGTGCTACTCACGGCGGATGCATCTGCCAAGACGCATGAATTGTCCTCCCGGCGTGCTGGTTTGTGTTTGGGACGTAGTTTCGCTTCTGCTGCTCATTGTTGTTTTTGTGCGGCGCTTTTGAGTTTCGACTGTGGTTTTCTTAACCAATCTCTGGAGTGTGTTAAGCACAAAGCTTTTTAAACAATGCTTTTACAGAGTAGATAAAACGAGATATTTACCCTTCAAAAACGAGGAAATTGCCTGTGATGTTTGTGAGAATTTAAAACAAACTGAATGCTATTTGACTGAGATTTCAATTTCTTATTGTGTACCAGGGCATTGTTAACAGCTGAACTGCCTCAGATAGATTCTGCAAATCTCTTTCAGCTTCAAATTACAAATGTACCTAAATCATGAGGTGGAATTTATTCTCTTGATTGGAATATGAAACAAGTTGTCCTACCAATGCTTATAAAATTGCCATTCTCTGATGACATCAATACAGCCAAATTGATATCAAACTGCTGTGCCTTGTGCTTCTCTAATAAGATCTCTGAGATTGAAGTTTTATGAGATGTGCATTTGCTGTTTCACAGAAAAAAAAAAAAAAAAATATATATATATATATATATATATATATATTTTTTTTTTTTTTTTTTTTTTTTTTCTCTTGTCACATCTGAGCCATACTACTTCTGATAAGACAGAGCAAATTTGACTGTGTCAAAGTCCATTTGAATTTTGTTTAGTCAATTAGCCTGACTGAACTTGTGGTATTTTGCGGGGAAAAAGAGGCATTTTTGTTACTTTTCTGTTTAAGTCAAAGTTATTAAAGCTGTAGTGTGTCATTTTTTGATGTTAAAATAGTCTTCTATCCCATCTTAAAATCAACATGAACATAACATAAAATCAGTATGTCATAACTTGTCATAACTCTGCTGATGTTTTTAAAGCTATATCGTAGTTCAGTCTTTCACATTCAGATCTGCTTCTATTCCTGCATGCAGCACTCATTCCAAATAACAACATAATGGATAGATAAAATAAAATAAATAAAATAAGTCATGTCCTACTTCTTCTGGTTAGATAAGTCATTTCACTCAGAAGTATTTAACATTGTGACAAGAACTTTGGTCGCCAAATCATTTTGCATCTATTTCCAGAAAACTGTAAACACTGTGATTCATCCAGTGCCATGAGTTTGAGGTAGGGCTTTGTGTTTGGCTGACCAATTGCAGAATGAGGTTGTTTAGGATCCTATTTGAAAATAGTTTAGTTTGAAAATTTGGTAACATGTTAGATTAGGGAACACATATTCACTATTAATCCACTATTAAGTGTTTTCCCTCAATAAACTCCTAATTGCTGTTTATTGATAGTAAGTAAAGCAGTAACACTTCAGGATAGGGGCCAATTCTCACTATTAATAATATTTTGACTGTTTATTAGTACTTATAAAGCACATATTCTGCATGTCTGTATTCTGCATCTCTTATTCAGGTAAAAGTCATAGTCAATGGTTTGTTAATAGCAAGAATTGGACCTTAAAATAAAGTGTGACCGGCAGTTATTGTAGTTGTCATGTTTAGATATTTGGTAAGATTATGGGAGCTAGAATATGCAGAATAAGGCATTAAAATGTCCATTGTAAGTACTAATAAACAGTATGCAATATGCTAGTAATATGCATGTTAATAAGCAATGGTGAATAGTGTTGCCTAATCTAAAGTATTACAAAAAGTTTTGAAAATAGTTTGAATTTAATTGATGGACAAAAATTCAGCTTCAGTTCTCTGTGACTTTAACTTCAGAACATTAGTCTTTAGAAGTTTATTCCTTCTCCCAACATTACTGCGACTTACAGCGTTGCATGTTAAAGTGATTTCGAAGCCGCTCTGTTAAATTAATTAGTGACACTAGCTAAACAGTATTTGAGCGTGCTAATCCTCCAGGCAGGGCTTTGAATGTTCGATACATTTTCTTGCCCAAGACTAAGACAGATGTGCTACTTTGAAGTACGGTTGACAAGAGGTGAAAGGGGAGGGGACGGCGGTAGCTCCCTAATTACTTCTGTTTTCCCATTATGCCATTCAAGGCTTGAAGTCACAGGTACATTTAGACGAGCAGTTCAAAGCCAAAGAAGCAACATGAAAAGACTGTGGGTGCAGCGTTTCTTTTCTGATGGCCACAGCTGAATTAAAGCTGAGTGTGTCTTCCTCCTAGCAGCACGAACAGTGAGACCGATGCACTTTTTTCTTCTCTTCGTGAGCTCACTTTTCTTGATTTTTGTTAAAGAAAGAATTTGCATTCCTAGGCCCTTTAATCTCATCTCTCCGTCTGCACAAAGTCGCCCATCTTTCATTCTGTCATTAGGCTAATGGTGTGCATCTCCTCTGCCAAGATTTTACATGTGCCTACCCCTTTTTTTTTATGGGACCCGCCAGTTTCTTACACACCCGGGTAGCAGATGGTTATTTGGACACGTCGCTCTGCAGTCTGGTGTTTTACTTTTCAGAAAAAGAGCTACAACAAAGCTTGATTTTACGTTATTCACATTTGCTTGACTCGTAGGGAATGCTACTAGTGGCAGCAAAGAGAACTGTGAAATTAATGAAGCGATATGAGCATGAGTGCAATTGGACTGAATATCGTAGATGTTGTTTTTATACAACACACCCATAAATAAGAAGTCCAAATCAAGTAATCTTGACCGCTTAGTTCATATTGTACATGCACACTACATGACCGAAAACACACGCCACATGACCATCCATGCACACTGTAGCATCACGCTACATAATATACTACGCTTTTACTAAAAACTCACTTTAAACCACCATCAAGTGTTTGTAATAACTGCAATCTAATGTGGGTTTGGTGATATAATGTTGCTGAAATATGTTATTTGCAGCCTTTTATACTCTTTATTGTTATGAAAATAGGCAGAATCTCATGAAATTCACATACAAATCATGTACTATCGTAACTATGTTTATTAGCTTCATGTTTCATGCATAGAAATGTTTTTGGGTCTGTTGTGTACAGAAGAGAATGTGGAAGTTTTTCGTTGGAGGAGACAGGGTAGGTTTTGAACACTTAATATGAATGACATATGAGCGGCAAATTATCTTCCTTTGAGTCATAACGGCAATCGCAGAAGAGAAAACATACTGCTGGAAGCCTCTAATGCTTATCAGATTGTGTAAATCAGGAAATGAACAGAAATGATGATTCTGTCTAAAGAAATATAAAGTAAAAATGTGAAGATATCAATGGTTCTCCAAATTTTGACTAAAAAAGCCATAATGAACACTGTTCATCCAGAAGACCCAGTTAGGGAGTGAATGTGGACAGCCACGCTTTCATTTTCAAAACTCTCTGTTTTGAGTTTTCAAACTAAAATGGTGTCTTCAGCATTTCCAAAAGTCTCTGTTTTCGAGGGTCAAAAACTCCAGAGTAGTGTGGACACCAGGCGTAGACGCAACAAAAGTTATGTGCTTTTAATACAAAAACGCACTAGTGAAAAAAAATCTGCTTTTTGGAGCCAGACAGTCTACAGTATCTACCAGCAGGGGCCAATCTACGTAAGCAAGCCCAGCCTTGACCACTTTGTGTAGCTTTGCTGTTTCATTTTATCTGGAACTCAAACCTGCGACATTGGCAGCGTCATGCTCTGCCAGTAGCGCTACAGGAGCACACATTATTTGTGGTGCAAAAGGGGTGATTTTTAAGAATGTTTGACAAACTCTTAATCTCTCGTGAGTGGCAAGGTTTCTCTTGACTGTCAGTCAGCAGGACAGCACAGCTTGTACTACGATCAAACTCTCAGCTGCAAAGAGCATATGTAATGACAGGTTGAAAGATGAAAGATTCGACTTGTTCTGCTTCTTTCTTCCTAACTGTCTCTCGCTTTTATTTTAACATGAAATTGTGAAGTCATGTATGACTTTCTCTCACAGATGCCCTTGACAGTCTATGGTATCTTGGCCCAGCGCTGTTCTCATTAGCCAGAGCGTCGGTCCACCGGAGGTGTTTTGTCAGGTCATTCTCCCCCTCGCAATCTGAAGCCAAAAAAAGCAACTTATGCCTGGGTCTCCAGTCAGAATCGTGGTGTCCAGCATTGCTGGAGTCGGGGGAGATCTGTCAAATGAGAGGGAGGATGTCTTCAGGGCAAGTGGACAGTTGCTGTCCCACCATGGATCAACTGTTCAGGCAGTAGGAAGGAAGAGCGACTACACGGCTTCACAAACATATACACATACAGTAACTGTATATTGTTCATCTACTGGCTTCTTCTTGTATCTTCTTAGAAATATAGATGTTTACATGTCCTAAATGCAAACATGAGTGTGCCTTGTCAGTGTGCTCACTACAGCATTGTTGGTGGTTGTTAAGGCGTTATAATGAAGTTTATAGGGTTTTCTGGGTTGTTGCTAGGGTGTTTCTAGGATGGTTGCTAGGTAGATGCTTACTGGCCCAAGACAAATGAGCTGACCGTCTAGGTTTTCTCTACATATTCCAACATTGGGAAAAAATGTGCCTTTTTGCAAAAAACACTAATACTGTATTCTCACTATTATTGTCTGTTTATTAGTATTTATAAAGCACATATTAATGCCTTATTCTGCATGACCATACTATAGATCCCTTAATCCCATCCCATACCTAAAGTTAACAACTACCTTCCTAACTATTAATAAGTGGCAAATTAGGAGTTTATTAAAGGCAAAAGTCATAGTTAATAGCAGTGTTGGGCATTAACTAGTTACTAGCAACTAGTTACAGTAATAATATTATTTTTGCAGTAACTAGTAGTGTAACTAATTACTAATAAGATTTCAGTAATAATATTACGGTTACTATCCATAAAACAGCTCGTTATTTAGTTACTTTCGATGCCTCAACCCCTACTGATTTGAAATCCAACAATCCAATAATTCCTAGATTATTGGATTGTTGAGATTCATAACCGGTGCAGCAGGCAAGCTTGGAATATGAAAAAGCTTACATTCAGCAGATGGAAATATTGCCGTAACATTGATTTTTTTTCAGGAGAAAAGATGATCTGAACACCGTTGTGTAAGCTGTGGCGTTATGGAAGTTGTGGCATTACATCCCTCTGATCCTGATGTAAATTGTATAAAATCTTTTTAGAGAACAAAACATTTTCTTAATTTATATTTCTGAATTTATATGATTTCTTTTGATAAATATAATCGTATATGGGTAACAGAGAAATGAGAGTTACAATTAGCTTCAGTTAATGAGAGACAATTAATGAGATTAATACTTAAACGTTACTGTTAATCACCACTGAGTGTTTGTAATAACTTCTGACTGTGATCCAATGTAGATTTTGGTCAAATGATGAGGCAGAAATATATTGTTAGTAACATTTTAGAAGAATTTTATGGGGAAAATATGCAATTACAACTTATGTGGGATGTGAAAGAAAGGTCATGTATCTAGTAGTGTAACTAATTACTGTTGCCAGACAGTAATAAGTAAAGTTGGGTCACACTTTATATTAGGTGGCCTTAACTACTATTCACTTACATAAAAAATAATTGCAATGTACTTATTGTGTTCATATTGTATTGCAAAACACTATTGCTGCTATTGAGGTGGGATATGGGTAAGGTTAGGCACAGGTTTGGTGGTATGGGTAGGTTTAAGGGTGGGTTAAGGTGTAAGGGATGGATCAACAGTGTAATTATAAATGTAATTACATAAATTAATTACAGATGTAATTACATATAGGTATTTTTTTTAAAATATAAGTACAATGTAAAAACATGTGTGTACGCAATAACTGCATTGTATCAAATGATTCATTTAAATGTAAGTACATAGTAGTTAAGGCCACCTAATATAAAGTGGGACCTAAAGTTATAATATTACTTTTGAAAGGAGTAACTAGTAATGAGTAATATATTAAATTTTTTGAGTAACTAGCCCAACACTCACCAAACTTTATATTTTTGCAAAACTCCAAAAAACGTACCTAAACATACAATTCACTGCAATTTCCTAATGAAATAAACACTAGTGGCAGTAAACCACTAATAACTTTTATTCCTTTCCACACAAATCATGATTATGTGGCAGATTATCGATTAATAAAGATTTATTTTTGCATGGTTCCTTGCACTATACTATGTTTAAACAATTTTACCATAGTGCATGATTTGTAAATGAATACATTTTGACTTTTGCATCACATAACCAGCTTCAAATGTATGGCTTTTCTAATCTAGCAAACTTCTTTGGTGGTTTACCTGGTACAGCATTACCCGTGAAGCACGAGTCGTGATAAAACATACCTGTAGAAACAAGATAAAACCTGTTTTTTATCTCACATTTCTTAACTCTATCAGTTAGGTTTAGGGTCGGGTTTAGTGTAGGTGGCAATGTTATTCTCAAATGCAGTAGTCCATTAACCTTTGAGTGCCACTCACCAGACATTTCTTTTCTGAGCAGCAGAGATACATACAACAAGCAATATAATGAAACATTGGCAGATTCACAATTATCTGTACTACTAAGTATTATATTGCGTAGTATACTAAATACCAAGTATGAACGTTAATGATGCTTGTGCAAAACACACACAACTAATAACATAGATACCACACTTTCATTTACCACACTATTGAAAATGTATCTCCAGAGAGACCTGCAAACATTGCCTATGAATTTCTAATTGACTCTTATTGGTGCCAATAAATTAACCTTTTCATATCTACTACAAGCAAAGTAAATGGCAAAGTGAGTGTACCATTCAGAGTTATTACACATTTAGCATTTCCCCACTATAATCACATCACACTTGCTTACCTGTGTATGGAGGCTTCATTCAATCTTACATGTGCTGATCAAATCATGGCCATTAGGAGATGACAGGAAGGACCTTCATCTGTCCTCTTCTCCATGGATGTGCTTGAAGAGATTTGAAAGCAGGCTATGCAGACAAGTGCATTTGACATTCAGCTGAAAGAAACCAGGATGGATCAAGGGCCCAGGACGATTGGCAGTTCATTTGTATGCTTTAAGAGGAATGATATCTTCAACAGAACGGTCAAGGGTACAAATAATGTGCTGAAAGAGGATGTAAAAGAGGATATAGACAGAGAATACAAAATAAATAAATACATACAACTCCCTGAAAGCTCAATATGAGGACTGAAGGCACAATATGAAACCGCTTAATAAAATACCACTGCTAATCTGTCTACTAATTATTGAATGACTGCTATTGGGCAAGCATCACTATTAGTATTACTACTCCTCATACTTGGTATTCAGCTCAAAACTCCCACACTTATCTTGTCCTGAATCATGTGACATAGACATGGATGACACCTCACACCAGGGGTTTTCAAACTTTTTATGCTAAGGACCTCAAACATTGCAAGGGACCCGCTTCTCAAGTATAAAGGCATCTGTATGTTTAATTATAAAGACCATTTAAATATATCTAAAAATAGTAGGATTTTATAATGGCAATATGTTGTTTGAGATATGAAATAATCCAGAAGCCAATTGTTTATTTCTGCAAACGATATAATGTCTTTATACTGTCATATACTTCAGAGGAAATCATAAAAGTATAATTTGAACATTATTTAAACATTATATACCTTGTATTAAATGTTTTCCTACCTACTATGCATTTTAAATGCACAGTATTTAGATTCAGTATTTTCAACTCAATATTTGTATAATTGTTAACACTATTTTGAAAGTCCACTTTAAATATCCTACTAACTACAAGTAACTTTGCAAATTACAGTACATGTCAACTAACTCTCATTAGAATATTAGTAGACTGTTTGGTAGTAGAATAAGTTGACTTGCAAAATTACTTACTGTATAGTCATTAAAATGTCTGTTGCTTGAGCATCAAAATAAAGTATTAGCAGATATGAAGCAGACTGTCAACTAATACTCTAATGACTGCTAGGTGACATGGAGTTGACAAGTTACTGTAGATAGTAGAATGTCTAAAGTGGACTATCAAAATAAAGAGGTACTGTTATTTTTTTTCTCACAGAAAAGATTTTTAAAATTCTGATTTCAGCTTTTTAAAATTATGTTTTACTGTTGAAAACTATACTTGTCAATGCAATAAAATAATCACTTTTAATTACATTATTTCTGTCTAGTCTTTAGAAAGCATAAAGAAAAATGTCTTTTATAGTAATGTCATACTATTATTATTATTTTTCTTGATTGATTGATTGATTGATTGATTGCCTGACATCCCAGCACCCCCTTGCGGCCCCCGAGGAACAATCACACAAATGAAAATGACTTGTTATTATGGACTGTTTATCACTCATGCATCACAGCTGTGGAAGAAAAAAAAGGGCTTTGTGATTGTGATAAACCAGCAGTGGGGTTAGGGAAAACAGGGTTGGGAAAACAGGATGCATCATTCTTTCAGAGATTCACAGAATAGTTCAGAAAGTGTGAACAAAAAGAGAGACCGGGGAGCGTTCAACCAATCCATCAGTTTAACCATTTCAAAATGAGCTGCAGGGGCAAAATCATTATCATACATGAGCACAATGCTCCTGAGGTGACTGTACAAGTTGTAAAATCTATAAAAAATGTAATGGATTTAAAGGACAAAACCAATTTTGAGGCAGAAAATTAAAATCTGGCTTGTAATTTTATTTCCGGTTGCATTAATGAATAATAAATGACAGAAGTGAATCAGCACATTCCCTCTGAATTTTATATACTCACGCAAGCTGCATTTTTACTGCAGCTGGATCCTCTCGCTCTCATTTCTGAGTAACCCAGCCTGGCAATTTCCATTTTATTTGCTTTTGAATTAAATGTTTATTATATGTACACCACTAAAATGGGGTGATGGCTGTTGGCACAACATTAAGTATCAAGTAAATTCATGCACCAGATTTGAAACGTGCAGGTTTTGATGTTATGACACATCCTGTTGTTGTTTTTCAGCTGTAATAAAAGCGCTCTTTGTACTTGTTGCTAATTTACACAATTTAGGGATAAATTACTTATTTCAAAACTGCTTTAATGTTTCAGACACATAGCATAGAAAAACTGACTTCTTCAAAACACATTTTACTATTTTTTGTCTGTTTGTAAAACATCAAATTCTCTGTTTTTATACCTTTTTAAATCTCAATTAGTCCTGAGATGGCTCCACGCTTTATGATATTAGACAACTGGTGATCTCTGTCCTGTAGTGCCTGTACTTTTTCTGATGTATTCTCAGCCTGTTCTGTATTTTTCTCTCCCACCAACATGCAAGGTCTGTGTTTCAGCTCTGTTGTGCTTCTGAAGGTCAGAGTGACGTCTTCAACTACATTTAACACTCTGTGGGCTTCAGCCTTTCTTGGGGAATAATGGAAAACCATTAACATTGTGCATATTTTTCTATAATCTACTCTGGTGCACCAGGACCCCTCTATTGTTCCTCGCTCTGGCTTTGTGGAACATGTATTTAGGAGGCATAGGAAAGGCACAAAAGAGGACAAAAGTCCCATTTGAATGGAGTGTGCACAGCCTAGCACAGGCTTTTAGATGGTTCCCATCCAAAGTTTATTACGGAACATGATTTTGGCAAGCTCTCAGTAGCCTCTGTTTAGAGAACACACATACGTCTCCAGACCCAGTCAAGATTAATGAAGATCCCCGGATTGTGAGCTGATCCTACCGATCCCAGGGCCACTGAGAGCTTTTAAACCATTGCCCTGCAGGAAAGATGACATCATTAGGGAGGAAGTGAACATTTGGTTTAGCTTAGCCATCTAAATCTACTAGCTTTCCAAGGATATTATGTGCTGAAATGGACAAGATTAGCACATTTTCTGTGTCTGCACCAACACCTGCCAAGATTGTACATATATAGGCCAGAAATAGCAAAATATGTGAATATTTCATATGATGTACGCTAATTCATGACCTATGCATAGAATGCAGTCTTCCATCAGCTAGCTACAAATAGAACATTTAATGTATATTTTATCATTCCAAGCTTTTGATGTACCTTCAGAGCCCCGTCAATGCTAAAATAACTCTGGTTTATGCAAAGAAATTTGCTGTAATTCAAATTTTGATGCTAAAGATACTCAACATGCTATACAGTCTTGCTTTAAGATACAGAACCTACTCTGTTCTCTCAGCAAACCATAAAATGTTTAATTGGTTTAAGATACCAGCAAGCACAATACCACAAGTTAATGCAGCTGGAATGAGCTCGACTCAAAGTAGGGCTGGACAGAGCAGTGCTGTCCGAGTGTAGGGTATCATCATTTACCATTGATCTGTAACTGACGTGTCAAATAGACTGGTCAAATTGATCAAGATTTGCTAGCTAAAGACTGCTTTCACAAAAAAAGAATGTACAACCACTATGAACATCAATAACAGCCAGCATTTTTGATATACTAGCTTTTTATTGACATTTTCACAATTATAGAACCCCCAACCCAACTGTGTTGTAATTTTGATATAATTTCTATTGATTCCACACTGTCAGTTGATGAAATGGAGTGGAATAATACTGCTTACAACTGTGTTGCATTGTAGGCAGTTGTCTAGCTGAATCCAAATAAAGAAAAACATGTAGTGTAAGTATTGTAGGTCTGTGTTTGAGAACATGTAAGATGAAATCAGTCAGAATTTGGGGGGAAATTCTTGATTCTGATTGGTGAGTTGTGGCTTTCAGTGGTCAGATATTTCCTAATAGTCGCTGTTGTCAATGCTGGCAACACTGTAAATCAGATGCTCATCCAGGTCACTGAAACGGGTGCTACTTTACTAAGTTTAGTTTGTGATCATGTCTGGCTGACTGTACACTATCCTTTTCTTACTGCTTAGAGTTTGTGGTTTACTGAAATGTTAGTGTTGCTCTGACCCTAACCAAGTCCTCGAGTTAAAGAATCATGATGCCTGCTCTCTCATCCATGTTCTTCCCATGTTCCTTTGGAAATGGTTCATTCGAGCAGCTGTTCTCGCCATTTTGCGCATCAGCAAGCAAAAGCCGTGGGTAGATTCCGTAGGAAGACTTCTCAGCTTGGTGGTATGTGTCCGTGGCTGTTTGTGTGACAGGCAATGAAATATTAAGTCACTCTCAAGTCAATCTGCAAATGCAAGGCCTGACACATGGCTCCTATTTATAACTCTCTCCCTCTTTCTTTGTGTGGGCTCTCGCTGCTTTCCCCCAAAGTTCCTCAGCCGGATTGTTTTCTTGTTAGGCTTGCAGGTGGATTCACCCCAGGCGGATATGATCCCTAATCCCGTCCAGCTGCAGTCTGAAAAGACAATCTGGAGCGATTCCATGCTTGAACCTCCCGATGGTCCGCTTGGCTCAGATGTCCTCTTTTTGGAAAAGCAAAAGAAAGGGGAAAAATGTGATCTGTCAGAAGTGAAGCACTGTTTAAAGACATCTGAAAAAGGGACAATGACTCCTAAGCCTGTCATTGTGCTTTTATGCTGGCTTGGGTGACCTGGGAACTTGGTTGCGCAAAATAAGCAGCACAGACTTGCGTGGCAGCCAGTCTTTCCCTTCTGTTCAAGTCAGCGCCTCTGAAACTCTGGCTGTCTCAGCGCTCGAGCGGCTGCCACTTCCATCACCTGTGTGTTCCCTTTTGTGGCCCTGACCCGGGCTCTGCATTAACCCGAGGGCCTCTTGGGTAATAGTTGGGCCTCTCATAGGCATTGTGTCTTTCTTTCCTCATCCCTCACATCTCCAATGCTGTTCACGCTGGACTGCAGCTTCTTGTGAACACACCGCCTCCTCTATCTCTATTACTGTCTTTCGCTTGCTCTCATCCTCCTTGTGCAGCCCACTGGTATCACACTGGTAGACTGCAGGATCTGCTGGATGTGTGAGCCAAATAAGGATGCTGTTAATGAAGGCCAGTGTCAGTGATGAGAGGAATCTGAGCACTGCATCCTCACCCCACGATGACTTTGGTTGCTACCCAGTTTACATACTATCTGTGCTATATAGCATTGAGATAGAGTTGGGTGAGGGAGAGGGGGATTGAATAGGGACTATCCTTGCAGTGGCTTTCAGCAACTAGGACATCCTCGTCGGTCAGGGGGTTAGATTGGGGCTGGAGTTGGGTCTCTGATTTTAGGGGTAGTTAGCAGTGTTGGAGAAAGTTACTTTTAAAAGTAATGCATTATAATATTGCGTTACTCCATAAAAAAGTAACTAATTGCGTTATTTGGTTACTTTTTATGGAAAGTAATGCATTACGTTACTTTTGCGTTACTTTTTGTTACCTGGGCTGGGCTTGCTTATTTATTTATAATAACAGAAAACCCAAAAGTTATATTTTTGGCGACTGTTAAAGGCCCAAGAGTGAAATCAATAAGCCTCAGACTGAAGAAAATGCCTCTTGCTCTGCACTTTCTCCCAATTTCTCTCAACACGGGGTCAGGAAAGGTGTCAGTGAATAAATAGCAAAACAAAGTAGCTTGTGTTACTTATTTGAAAAAGTAACTGAGATATTTTCTTGCTCATTTAAAAGAAATGTGTTTCTTTACTAGTTACTTGAAAAAAGTAATCTGATTACGTAACTCGCGTTACTTGTAATGCGTTACCCCTAACACTGGTAGTTAGTGGTTAGAGACTTTCCCATCATCAGCAAAGCACATTGGTGTGTGGTAGAGGCATGCAAACTCGGAAGTAGCCCGCATCCCTTTCATGGTCTTTGGTACTTTTTTTTTTTACCTCAAATCACTGAGCTACTCCTAGAAGATACATCTGCGGGCTGCCTGCAGGAGAGGCATAAGTAATGCAGAGATATGTTCATACTGCCAAGCTCTGAAATAAAGGGATTCTGAAGCTCAGCCTGTAATGAAGTAGGGCCAGGAATCCCTCTTTGCTCTAGCATTACAACCTCAGTAAGGACTCCTGAAAGCCGAGATAGGGAAGTGGACTCTTTACTCTTAAAGACCGAAAGTAGGCTCGAGAGCAAGGTAGAGATGAGCCGTGAGCATTCTTTACATGATAGCTTCAAGGTTAAAGAGTCCTCTCCCCTCCCACCCGTGGCCTGTTTAGTTATTCTGGACAGTAACGCCAGAGCTGAAAAGAGAGCGCCTTGGGAGACTTGCTTTAAATTCATGCCCGTAATCAAGCGAACAATGCAAATCCCTTTCTTGCCAGGATTGGGTTTTTATCAGCCGTTGCTTGTCATGAATTCCTACATATCATTTGAGAACACCTCTATGGTGAAAGCTATATTACAAGAGCCGGTCAGTGGTTCGCAGGTTAGCATCAGTGATGTGGAGGAGGACGCGATGGATAGATATGTGGGTGATATGAGTGAGTTGACTCTAAGAATTCAGAGAGGCTGAGTGAAAAGAGAAAAGCACAGAAGGAGGGAGACTGAATGGTGCATCTGAGCTGCCATTTTTTCATCCCGCTTTACAAGAAACCCAGTTGAAACACACACCACCCACAGTTCTCGTCTCTCCCTTTTGAAAATGGCCTCTCTTGGAAACTGCAGCTAAGTTACCCAGAGGAAGAGGCGATTTGCAAATGGCCTCCTTGACTACTTCCCCTGAGCTCTCTCCTCAACGAGACTCGCTGCCCACTCCAGCTCCTGCTACGGGGGCGACTAGCATGATATGCTGAAGTTAGCAGCTAGAAACACTCAGTCCAAGGTCTCTGCTTTTTGTGTACGTGACAGAAATTGCATTAAAGTTTTCCTTACAACAAACCACCCTGAAATCTTGCAAGTGTGAACAGCCAGCGTCTGATCATTAAGCAAGCACTTGCTTACTGAAAATGTAAATGCCACACAGCATTTTACATTTTTTTTTGTAGCGAGAAAAAATACAGCTGTCAATGACTGTTTTTGTTAATTATGTTGCATAAATTAGCACATTGTTTGGTATATACAGTAGCTACATACAGTAAGCATAGCTAGACATAGCTAACTTACAACCAGCTGTTGTAACAAAAGGTTGGCTTAACTGTAGTTTAACTGCTTTAAATTATTATAAGATGAAAATTTGGAAAGCTAATGTTTTCACTAACAAAACAGTACCAGAATGTACCATGGCATTTCGGTGGGCTTTGGACATGGTACCATGCTACTAGCATGTTTTTGAAACTGCACAATGATAATACCATGCTTTTTGGAGAATTAGGGTACCACCCAAGGACTTTGGATTGCCATATAAAAACCGTGGGGTTTGAAAATAAGCATTCAGTATCATGGTATTACCATCTATCACCATGGTAATACTTTTGTAAGTTTTACACTGATAACCATCATCAGTCTCTGGGAAAGAGTAATTGGTTTCAGTGTCAGTGGACTATCACTGGCACTGAACATTAGTTAGGTTACATGATAGCATGTTCTCCCTAGTGCTTCCTTGAGATTAACTGTTTTTATTGTACACCCTGTAAAATGTGCTGTGTTTTGTCAAATGCTACAGTAAATCCATAGCACCCCCTCACAACATTTGATATTACAATGGCATCTCTGGGTTGCATGCTTCCATTGCTCTCTACCCAGCTATAGGAACATGCTCAGCGCTGCACTGCTGATTGAGGATTAGGCAGTTGTGGGAGACTTTGTCAACAGCTTTCTGAAAATCCAATTACGGAATATCATAAGCTGTACATGCATCAACCCCAGTCATAAACCCCCAAGGGGGAAAAGAAGTAGAAGGAGATTGTTGCAACCATTGCCCTTGTAATACAATTCCTCTGTGGAGGATGCATGATGTGTTGGATATTCTAGCAGAAATGGCAAAATGCTACAACAGTGGATTGCAGCAAATGCTAAAGTGAATTAACG
This sequence comes from Tor tambroides, assembly GCA_021397915.2. Lineage (NCBI taxonomy): Eukaryota > Metazoa > Chordata > Actinopteri > Cypriniformes > Cyprinidae > Tor > Tor tambroides. The sequence continues at coordinate 19,458 of JAFVLL020027525.1, forward strand.
GCATGTTCACATTCCTTATTTGCTGGAATTTGTGGTCATTACTTTTTCTGTGTAGAGACTGTTTTACTTTTAACATGGAAAGATAACATTTAAAGGTTATGCATTCAGTTTTTGTATGTTAAAACACTTTGTCCCATTCTTGTTTAATGTGCAGAGACAGCTTTAAGTACTGTAAGTCATTAATTTAAGAGTGTAGACACTATGATACCGTGACTCTATGCTTTCAAAACATTGCTGTTTGCTTGAGTGGCTGGGTTAACCAATGCACTGAGATAGGGGTGAAAATAAAAACTTCACCTTTAATAATTGGATTCAGATTTGTTACCAAGATGCATTAGCTGTCATTTTTTGAAAAGCAGTTTGGTACTGTTATGATGCTTTGCCATTTTTTATTCTTGATAGCCCCACATAACCATTCACTTTCACTGAGTGAAAAAATAAAAGTGTGATTTTTCAAAATGTCTCCTTTTGTGCTTCACAGAAGGAAGAAAGTCATCTGAGTTTGGAGTGACATAAATACATGATGACAGACATTGTGGAAAATATATTTTTGTATACTATATACACTACCGTTCAAAAGTTTTAAATCAGTAAGACTTGTAATGTTTTTTAAAGAAGTCTCTTATGCTCTTCAAGGCTGCATTTATTTAAAAAATCAAAAATACAGAAAAAAAAACAGCAATCTTGCAAAATGTTTTTACAATATAAAATAATGGTTTCTATTTTAATATACTTTAAAGTATAATTTATTTCTGTGATGCAAAGCTGAATTTCCATCAGCCATTACTCCAGTCTAAAGTGTCACATGATCGTTCAGAAATCATTCTAATATGCTGATTAAAGTAAACATTAAAGTATATTAAAATAGAAACTATTATTTTATATTGTAATAACATTTTGCAAGATTACTGTTTTTTTCTGTATGTTTGATCAAATAAATGCAGCCTTGATGAGCATAACAGACTTCTTTAAAAAACCTTACAACTCTTACTGATCCAAAACTTTTGAACGGTAGTGTATATGCCCTGCTACTTTGTGTAATATACAGTGTAGTTGGTCACACTGGCCTTGTAAAATTCTCCAACACCTGCTATCCTGCTGAAAAAGTGCTTGTAAATTAATTCACCACAAACGGGAATAAGATGAAAGCTGACCTCACTCGAGAAAATAGCAGTTTGTTGTGTTGCTAATATTCTGCTAAAAATGACCTTTCTCTTTCTGTGATGCATACAAAGGCTGAAAATATCTAGATATTTCTAATGATTACAAAGCCATGATTCCCAAAACATTGTGAAACAAGATACAGATCAATTGAGGCTAATAAATGAATGCATTAGCCTCAGGCAAAGACTTTTTTTTCAAGCAGTGATTAAGATTATATATATATATCCTTTTGAAAGTGAACAGGTTGAAGACAACGTATGTCATGAATGAATGATTTGGAGAGATCTCTGTACGGCAATATAGTGGCAACATACAGTCGAACACGTGTTGAATAATTTAGCTTGGGCTCTGAATTATGGATTTTGTTTTGCTAATATTGCTGAAATAAGACAAAAATGCAAGCTGCCAAAAATAATGCAGACTTTGCTTGATTTTGTGTTAAATTCTGCCATCGCAAAATCTTACATAAATACATGTATATGATGGTAAATATTATATCATTCATTGTCATGCTAACATTTTAAAAAGCACATTATTTTTGACAATGAGAGATATGAGATATGAGATATGAGATATGCTCTGTTTTCTGTGCACAAGCATTGCTTAGGATTATGAACATTTAAATGTGAATCTTTGGTCACACTTTATATTAGTTGGCCTTAACTGCTATGTACTTACATCAAAAAATAAGTACAATGTAGTTATTGTGTTCATATTGTATTGTAAAACACTATTGCTGCTATTGGGGTGGGATACGGGTAAGGTTAGGGGCAGGTTTGGTGGTATGGGTAGGTTTAAGGGTGGGTTAAGGTGTAAGGGATGGGTCAACAGTGTAATTATAAATGTAATTACAGAAATTAATTACAGATGTAACTACATATAGGCATTTTTAAAAAATATAAGTACAATGTAAAAATATGTATGTACACAATAAGTACATTGTATCAAATGATTAATTTAAATGTAAGTACATAGTAGTTAAGGCTACCTAATATAAAGTGGGACCGAATCTTTTAATACTATGTTGCCCATTAACATTGTCATAGGTGCCAGTGTGAGATGCTCTACAAAGAGCAGAACATATAACCATGATATTGACTAGCTGATTAGTCATGGACTAATGAGGTCACATGAGGTTGAAGGGCTTATAAGACTTACATTGTGTGTGTGTGTGTGGGTGGAGGGGGGGGTTGGAACTGGTGCAGTGAGTCATGACCCTTGGACAGGAGAGCAAGACACAATGACTCTATTCTAAACCTTAGTGAACTGTATACCTAGACAGCATTGTTAAGCAACTAGGCATACTCCTGACACAGAGGCTGGTGTTAACAATTATATGTAAATTCTAAGATATGTTTTTGCTATGTATTTGTTGTGCAATATGTTAAGACGCTAAACTCCGTGGAATTCTCTTGTAAGCATTAGTGTCATGTTAGCTTCTCGTGAAAATACTATATGTGACCCAGGACCACAAAACCAATCATAAGGGTCAGTTTTTTGAAACTGAGATTTATACATCGTCTGAAAAAGCTGAAGAAATAATCTTTCCATTGATGTATGGTTTGTTAGCATAGGACAATATTTGGCCGAGATACAACTATTTGAAAAAAAATAAAATAAATCAAAATACTGAGAAAATCGCCTTTAAGGTTGTCCAAATGAAGTTCTTAGCAATGCATATTACTAATCAAAAATTATGTTTTGATATATTTATGGTAGGAAATTTACAAAATATCTTCATGGAAAATTATCTTTATTTAATATCCTAATGATTTTTAGCATAAAAGAAAAGTTAATCATTTTGACCCATACAATGTATTTTTCGCTATTGCTACAAATATACCCGAGCTACTGGTTTTGTGTTCCAGGGTCACATATAGTGTCCTGTATGTGAGTGTCCATTCAAAATAAATCAAGTATTGGGTTCCACTTTCCTCGGGATGCTGCCTTTGTACAATATGCTGTGCAAAGACAATGCAAAGCGAATACTATTCATCTGTTGCAATGAGTCTGTTTGTAACCATAAACAGCCAAAAGATACATTATGAAATGTGGGCATTAGTTTTGTGGCCAGTGCAATAAAATATGCAATGGAAAATATACGTGTGTGCATGCACAAGGATGCAGAATCTGAAAGCATTTGCCTTTCAAAGACACATCCCGATTGCACGCTTCATTAGGAGGACAGGGGTTCTTGTTTTCAGCTGGCATTTTGAATAAACAGTTTGAAGGACTTCACATGTCTCCTCACAAGAGCAGATACAATTACTTGCTCAAACCCCCAGAGGACTATTTTCCTGTTAGAGTGTTGTGTTTGGGGGGGAGGTGTTCGTAGGGGTGGGTGGAATAGCAGAAGCGGCAGAACGAGAAGAGAAGAGAGAGAGGAATAAGGACAGAAGAGGACAGTGAATACCGAAAGCTGGATGATTGACTCTGACATTTGCAGCGATGTGCTTTAGGTCTCTGGGCCATGTACAATCATGGTGGCGAAAGATGGCTTCAAGTGCATGACACTGCGATTACATTATTTCAGTCCCAAATGCAGCCGTTGGGACGGAGCCTTTTCTAATGGTCCTTATCATTTCAACACCAGTGGCCACGGTCATTTAGAGCAGTCAGGCATGTGGAAATGCATTGTTCCTGCTGCAGTGCAGAGAGCATCCTGATTAGCAGAATGAAGGCGCGGCGTGTTTTGACGAGTAGCCTGTAATGAGAGCGCTGGTTGCTCGGGGATGAGAAGGTAAAGATGGAGGGGCTGAGGAAGGACCCTTCAGCCATTCAGAGAGCTGTTAACATTGCTTAGCACTGTTCCCTGAGCTGCAATGAGCCCAGCTGTGTGCCCCGCGCCCACCAGAGTAAACACGTTATCAAAATGTGACGTGACATGCTAGGACTCTCTGCGTAATGAAAAGCAACGAGGCAATGCTTGTGCTTCAAAACAGGGCTCGTAGTGACTCCAAGCACTGAGATTTGTCTCAGTCTCGTGGAATTACTTTAAGGAATGAAGCAATGCCAGAGTACAAACACTGTACTTCACGCTGATAAAAAAATAAAATAAAAAAAACAAATGTTCAGAAATGTTCAAGAAGGGCCTTGGCGGTATTCACTCATGCCGGGTGTCCCAATAATGTTACAGACCACACTCTTTGGGTAATATTAAACAGTTAGTTCACTTAAAAATGAAATTTCTGCAATCAATTGCTCAACCTCATATTATTGCAAACCCATAAGACTTTTTCTCAATTAAAAAAAAAAAACACAGATTAAGATTTCGAATAAAACCCAGGAAATTTCTGTCCATCAATTGAAAGTTCATTCACCCAAAACTTTGACATTTCAGAAAGTTCATAAAGACATTATAAACATAATATTGCAGGGTCTCATGTTTCTTAAGATTTATAGTCATAATCAGTTGTTTGTCAAAAAAATTAAGAAATGAGGCATGCATGTGCCTTGATTTATAGCGTAGAGTTGTGTTGCAGTTGTATTAATGTTGTGCTTTTTTGAAAACATATTGTTCAATATTGTCCAGCTGGTTATTTTGTCCTTTTTCACCAATTAAATTGGAATGAATGGTCTTAAAAGTAGTTCAAGGCTGTTCATTTAAGTAGTACAGTTGATGTAATACTTAGATAATGATGCTTTTGGGAAAGCAACTTAGACATTAAACACTATTTGTGGGCACGTAGTGCTTTGGAAAACCCAAACTTAGTCTGTAGATCAAGTGATACTGAGAGTTATGGTTTGAGAAGAGAGATATTCAGGAAGAGAAAGGTGCCAGGCCTGAAACAAGTAAGCTTAGCGAAACATCCAGATGGTTGGGGTAGACAGGCCAACACAAACAGGCTTTAGTTGGAGTTGAGAGATGACTGCATGCAGAGGCATCTGACATAATTTATGTATTTGGTTTGAGTTTGTTCAAAGCCTGTCCTAATAAGTCCTGGACAACTGATGGAAGGGAAGCAGCCAGCTCCTATCCCTCACCATTTGAGTCCTTGGGGTCTGGATAGAGCGCCTGCAGTACTGGTGCAAAGGTCCAGATATCTCTGGATACATGATGAATTTAGAACTGATGTGCCCCAGTTCTGAGCGGCATAGACCAACTTGGGGCCCTAAAATACTTTACTTATTAAATAGCTCACCTTACTTTCCTAATACAGTTTATCTGCATTAGAACTGTACAGGGATATTGATTTCATACAGTTCATAAAACATAAAATCACATTTAGCAATTTTAAATGAATGGCTCACCCAGTATGAAAACTGTGTCTTCATTTACTCACCCACAATGGAAGACAAAAAAGACACATTCTGAAGAAGGTTAATGGCACTTTTCCAATTCCAGTGCAATGAAAGCATAAAATGACTTGTGTCTCACGGGATATTACAAGGTGGCAATTCTGTATGAATTCATACAATGTGAATTTGACAAAAACTTTTTTAGAAAAAAGAAAGCATCAAGGTACACCCCTATCCCCACCCCTAAACATAATCATCACTGGGGTGTAAGCAAATGAGATTTGTATGAATTAGCCACAAATTCACCAAAATGTACATTAGTTATGGATTGCCATGAGATTATGCTTAAATTCCAAAAAACTTAAAATAATAAAAGAAAATAGAATAACAACTCTCACCCTGTATAGTACAAGTTTTCTGAAGCCATACAATAGGTTTATGTGAGTAACAGGCAAAAACAAATTGATTATTCATTAAAAATGAATTCATGTTGCACCAGTTTGGAAATGCAAGATTATCAGTGACTAATGAGTTAAATATCATTTTGCCAAGACTATGTGCTAATCAGACACAATGTGATTCAAGTGAATCACAAATGACAGCCAATCAGAAGAGCATGTGGGTGGGCTTTCTCTGAAATCACACTGCTTTCTCACGCACACAGTGAAACAGTTATTTACATAAATTAATAAAAATTGAACCATTTTAATATTTTTTCAAAATACATATTCAGTGACTGATACAGTCTTTGTCATAAAATATACTTATTTGTTTGAATAGAGTTCACAGTTTGACCATTCAAAGCTGTTTTCAAGATCTGAGGTAAATCAGCTCTCATGGATAATTAAAAAAATCATGCACAATTACATACAAACTTAAATTAAACCAGTGGTTCTCAGCTGGTTTGGCATTGGGACGCATGTTTTCCCATGGTCTTCAAGCCGTGACCCACTATATATATACAGTATATACATACATGTATATGACTAATACTGAATAAACAGCCTATTAGGTAAGGCTATTAAATAGCAGTCCCAAACTAGTTTTTGTTAATACAATTAAGTTGGTATGAGCCACCACAGTCATTTAAACATATACAAAATGACACAAAGTGAAACTAACATCATATTTTTGGGTTATGGAAACAACCGTTACTATGGTGAATATAAAATACTAACATGAACTGTTAATGAAACATGGAAACTGGTCCTGAATAGAATGAATATCATACCTTCATGCAAATCCTTCCCAGCTAACATGTGATTTATCGTTACTGTACTTTTATTTCACGCGTTGCATGATCGTATAGTTTCTGCGCTTTAGTGAAGTGATATACAGCGTGCCGCCGCATTGTGCTATTGAAGAGTGCGCTATGAGCGCAATATAACGTCTGGCAGGACAGGATAGTTTGTTTTTCTGAGGTGAATAAAGACACTGACATGAAGCCTATCAACATCTCATCTGACTGCATGCTGAATCGGGACAGCACGTTTTTCTCAGGCACTCTTTTAAACTGCATCTGACAGAAGTGTCAGTGGCTTTCATGCACATCTTTTAAAATAAAAGTCTCACATCAGAAAAGCATTTAGAATTACATTTTTTTGTTGTTGATGTCGTTTCTTTGGCCGCACACTCCGCGACCCACTCAGAACGGTCGCGACCCACCAGTTGAGAAACACTGAATTAAACCATTTTAATGTTATACAAAACAACAATTTCCTGACCTGTCAGCCATGACATCGCTGAAATAGAACCCATTTCAGAAAACTGAATATTTTGTTGCTCGTCACGTACCGCTGACATGACTGGTTAAAGCAAAAAAGCTGATTAACAAATCTCTTGTCACAGTGCTGTGTCGTATCTGGTTAGGACACGGTGTTAGAGTCATATGGACTACTATTACAGTGCTTGGTATGATTGCATTTTCCTTCTTGAGGTTCGCAGCATCTGTCACCCATTCATTTTAATGGTATAAAACAAAGCAGTGTGAATATCCCACCAAACTTCTCCTTTTGTATTGCACTGAAGTAAGAAATCCATACGGGTTCGGAACAGCTTTAGAGTGAGTAAATAATGACATCATTTGAATTTCGTGCAAGTAAATGCACAATATGAGGAGTGGCAGTAAAACAATAGGATCCAAAAATGTCTTTGTTACCAAATTAAAATTCAGGGCCATAACAGCGCCGATGCCTCATCACCCCCCTCCCCGGAGCGCACCTGTTCTTGGGCCATGGTTTGTGTTTACTAATCATGAAGAGGTCACAATCTCCGTTTGACCCAGAAGACACCTGGCCAGTGATTCTGCTCTTCTTGTACTTTACAGATGGCACTGCAGTCAACTCCTCTGCGGCAGTGACAACATCTGTGCTGTCGTTTCGGCGTCGACGCCACACCATTCGCCTTTCTGTGTCCTATTTAACCATTCATTCACTCGCAAGGAAATCATCATTTCCCATCGCTCATCTCAGATGGATTGAGCAATTAATTAAACTCAAGTGCTTTCTGGTGAGGAATATCTGAGATGAGTCAAAGCGTCTCATGGCGGCACACAAGCTTGAGGCGGTGACACTGGCATTTCGGGTCCCATTAAAGCCCGCTAGCATCCTGCGGTTGAGTTCACAATTGTTTTTCCCGCAAAACGCATCACTAATTAGATGAGACACAGAGCTAGCTCAGAGAGCTCAATGAGTCTCCCCCCTTTCCCATCCTAATGTGTCCTTCATAGCAGCTTCCGCCTGGATTTGTTTCACTGCGATTTAAAGGTCATTTCCTGTAAGTTGCCAAGGAGCTTCTCAGTTCAGTAAAAGACAATACAAAGAGCAGTTTTAGCATATCTCTCAAACTCCAGGACATGTAACCAAGGACATTATGTAAATTGATTGGCATTTTAATCAAACTGCATTAACATACATGATATGATGTAGGGCTGTCACAATGCCAGATTTTCAATGCACAATTATAGTCACCGAAAGAATCTGCAATAACAACATTATTGTGGTATTTATAAAAATTCCATCTTTAACTTTATTTTGGGTTTTCTCTTTTTTGCTCAATTAATCACGTTCAAACTAGGCATGCATTCCACTTTGCTTTTAAATAAAGGAATTCCTTTTATTTTCAAGTGCGTTCGACTTTGTGAAGTGGATGAGAGAAGTTTATACGGGCTGACGCGCGACCCCTCAATTTTGACCGAGTCTAGTTCATATCTTCATTTCAGGCAGCTCCATATACCACAGTGCAACACAACTGTTACATCACAACAGATAATGTTTAATTTACCACCACCCCACACAACTCTAGTGCATGATAATACGAGATATTTATTTGTTATTTTAACCACTTTAATTGCTACCTTATGCTGACTGTTTGTTACACAGTTGTAGTTAATTGTATTATATTTTATTTATTTATTTTCAATATACTTTTTTCCAACAGCCCAGTCATACCTATAGGCATATCCACCTTATTTTTCCTGGAAGAGCGGGCACGGCCATCTATTTTTAGCTGTACAAAACAGCTCATTTTACTGCTTGATATTGCAAACTGTTGTTTCTTACCATATTATTTTAATCTATTATCTTAATTATGAACGCACTGGTTTGTAATGCAAACCGTTTTACTGTTTATTGCACTTCGTTATTCTTCTCGTTATTTCCCTACAGCGGCTAAACCGGACGTATTGCACATTAGCAGAAAACAGCTTACATCTGCGTTGAAATATAAGGTGGATAGAATGGTGCATCAAACAAATTCATAAGGGGACAAAAATGTAAACAATAAATCACCTCCATAGCAGATTCCAAGTGATCAAGGGCTTAGGATGTTTCAATTCTACCGATTGCAAGAGTTCACCAGTAGTGGGCACTTGTGCAATGTAATCAATAGCGTATATCCGAGTCAACAAGACGAAGTTAGAGAGGGAAGGGCATAAAAAAGTATGTGGAACATTAGTGTACAGAAGCAGAGAGAGAGTTTGTAGCCAAAACTGTACAAAAGCATAAAAAACAACTACTGTTGATTGGCACTTTCTGCAGAATGAGGTACACTATATTGCCAAAAGTATTGGGTCGCCCCCTTCTAATGAACAGGTTTGACTACTTTAGTCATTTCTATGAGTACAAATCTTAATGTTAAAGCATATAATGATATTCTAGGAAATTGTGTGCTTCTGATATTATAGCAACAGTTTGGACAGGACCCTTTTCTATTCTAACATGACAATGCCTCTGTGTATAAGACAAGGTTCAAAAAGAAAATGATTGAGTCAGTGTGGAAGAACCCGGCTGGTCTGCATAAACCAAGTCCCTAATCCCAGTTGAACACTGGCTCTGGTGTGACTGTAAATGCAGACCTTGGGCAGAAGCTCATCACCAAACACACCAATGACTTGTACATACACTATATAGACAAAAGTATTGGGACACCCCCTTCTTTAGAACAGAAAAATGCACTTCAAAATCTGTGGCAACAACGATGGGAACATAATTCATGTATTTAAAAAGATTGTATTTCCATCTCTGTTGCAACAGTTTGGAAGTGTCTAAAATGATGTACCCATATGTACAAGTCATTGGTGTTTGGTGATGAGTTTTTGGCTCAAGGTCTGCATTTACAGTCACACCAGAGCCAGTGTTCAACTGGGATTAGGACTTGGTTTTATGCAGACCAGTCAAGTTCTTCCACACTGACTCAATCAATCATTTTCTTTTTGAACCTTGTCTTGTACACAGAGGCATTGTCATGTTAGAATAGAAAAGGGTCCTGTCCAAACTGTTGTTATAATATTAGAAGCACACGATTTCCTAGAATATCATTATATGCTTTAACATTAAGATTTGTACTCATAGAAATTACTAAAGTAGTCAAACCTGTTCATTAGAAGGGGGCAACCCAATACTTTTGGCAATATAGTTTATCTAACACCCCATCTTTTTACGGAATCTATAAAACTCCCACATACTGTAGGGGAGCTGCAATAGTAGCTTCGCACTGCGTCTTCTTCATTTATATGTATTGTGATGGGTGGCAAACAGCAATGAGGTGTGATACCGCCTCCTACTGTGTTGGAGTGTCAACCAGATACTACAGTTACTGATGCTTGATTATTAATGACATAACAATAACAATTAATCACATAACAATGTTTGCTGAAGAAAGACCTTGATTGTTTACGATATTGCAATATATTGTGACACCCCTAAAATTATGTATAATTTATAATAGTAATTACAATTAATCACATAACAATGTTTGCAGAAAAAAAGACCTAAACTGAAGATTACAAGACATTACATTATTATAAGAAACAAGTAAAGAATTGATAGACAGGCATATGTCAAGTTTAGGTAATACTTCAGGGTTGGATTTATCCAATGGTTTATGAATGAATTTGTATAGAGTTAAGGCATGCTTTAATTTAAAGCATTTATGTTTTTAATAATGAGCTTAATAATGAAAACTAAATGAACGTGTCATAATGACAGCCTAAATTATTACTAATTATAGCAAGCACCTGCATCTAATGCAAGCCAGCCAAACTCCTAACATAGCAATTATGTTGCATTAAAACACTATAGCTTCTCGCTCAGATTACTGGCTTAGATTTAAGCTAAGCCTCATGCCCAGCCAGCATCCCTCCCTGAAATGTAATCCTTATTACTGGAACCCCAGGAGAGGATTAACAGAGTTTATTAAAGCACTTCATCAGGAACCTGGAGTCAAGTTGACACTTGGCACGTCACATGGACACGTACATCAAATGACATGACCCTGACGCGACATGGGTGGGTACGCCACTGAGATGCTGGCCAAAGATGTTTATTAGTTTTTGGCATGGGTCGCTATCTAATTCCATCTAAAGGATTATTTTTTCATTAGCTGACTTAAGTACAGGTTTTTTTTTTGTTTGTTTTTTTTTAGTTCCAAGATCAGCTAACAGCCAATGTTTCTGGAGCAGTAGGGTAAGGTTAGGGCTGGGGCCTGTCATATTCCTTTGATTGTTGGTATTAGGACAGAATGTGGGATAGATTTAGTACTCTGTTTGTTTGACAAGAAACATAACAAAAGATGTTGATCCAGGGATGTTTTCTTTGAAGAGGCAAGGAAGGCATTGCCTCCTAAAAAGAAAAGAATCAGCTGTACAAAAACGAAGCAAACTTTATATTGCAAAATATGAGATTAGATCAACCCAGGCTTATTGGAAATATGTGCTTGTGGTGACGTTTCTGCAACACTGATATTACGATATTACTGTTAACAAAAGCAAAACCTGTCAACTGCAAAATCATGTGAGCTACCGAGCAAACCTGTGCTGAAAAATCCACACATATGAAGTTGTATATGTGACGCTAACATTCAAAAGTGTCAGGTTTCAAATCTCACCGCATGTTAAAATTGTTTTGAAATCATAACATAATGTTGTTAGAAAATTAGGCTTAATCAGATCTCTGGCCCTGTAAAAAAGATTCAAAGTTGTCTGAGTTTTACTGCCTCTAGAGTCCATTTCAACTGGAAACTACAGCAGTTCGCACATTAAGGTACTTTTTTTTTTTACATAAAGGTTGGATTAGCTAGTAGATAGATAGACTAATTACAAAGTAAACATCTCACCCACTCAGATATCACCGCTTTCGCTCAAACTGAACTTAAAATGACTTGAAATTATGATCTGTAAGTGAACTGTTTTTAGCTAGCCATAATTAGCCAGGTTAAATTAAAGCCACACCTTTGTGCTTGCGATCATCATGACACCTGCAGCATTTACAGAGGATTTGATTTAATGATCCAAAAAGATGGCGACTATTAATAGTTATATCCAAACAACAGAAGAATGCTTTTATTGTATAAATTAGTGTATTCATTTTTGCGATGAAAAGACAAAAGTAAAAGTAAATAAAGTCAATTGTATGTTTAATACTATATATCTTGAATTAATGAAGAGAAATGGTATTCATAACTAATATCTGAGTGCCTTTTCCAAAGCATTTGGTTACACACACACACACACACACAATGTGTGCAGTATATTTACTGTAGTAAAAAAAAAAAAATACAATTCTGTAAATCTACTAGGAATAAATCTGTGTAACTGCTACAGGACCCTTTCTAGGATAATAACAAGCCCCTGTCTGCCCCACCGGCACCCATCAACTCAATAAAAGCAATTATTTGTCCCGTGCAAAGGACAGGTGGTCAGAAGATGACACGTGAGAGACGAAACAAAAAGGATCCTGCAAAGCAAGCTTGGTTATACAGTTCTTGGTTCTACAGTTTTCTCTTTCATGTCTATTACTGTTATAGCTGGGCAACAATTTAAAGTCATGTTTACAAGGTGCCAAATTGAAACAATGAGTGCAACTGATTACTATTTGCCACATTAGAGAAATACAATGTTTGAAAGATAATTTAAAGTTTTGTTTCAGGCACTTAGCAGATGGTGAACTAGTTACCTGTGAGCAGAACGGTATATACCCCTTTGTTTGAATTATGACTCTGAAATAATCTGTACTTATGAAATAATATCACTTCAGAGGAGCATTTTTTTTTTTTTTTTGAATGTTTTTGCAAAACAGCTTCATTCATTCATTCATTCATTCATTCATTTAGTTTCAGGTCTATGTATTTCCTATAAACTAACCTCTAAAAGCTCTGGCAAACTGGCAGGTTGCTTTGCATGTCAGTCGGACACACTCTTCCTGTCTAAGTTGCCAGCTTTTGGATGATATATAATAGGACTTTATGGCAAGAGTGTGTTTGGGTAAACATTCTCGCCTGCATCTGCATACTTGTGCAGACTATGTTTTGGCCTTCAGATGAAACAAATCAGACGACACTAGAAGTCTTCTTTATTCCTGCAGACTGTAAGTTTCTCCTTGACATAAGTTGAGGTGTGAATATATTTATCCGCTGTATGCATGCAAGTAAAAGAGAAGAAGCTGTGTGTGTGGGAGCAGTGGGGAAGAAGTGAGATGGATTTTGCCCTTTCTGAAGTGGCGGTCAGGTATGGGCAGATAATTGCCGGGCTTGTGCAGCAGAGACGGATGATTACAGGGTTTATTGTCTCTCGCAGGCACAATCAACCTTACCTCATATCACTGATTCAGCACACTCACTGCCACTTGATTTATGGGGTTCGGTGGCTCTCTCTCCCTCACTCAGGCTTCATCATGGCCACTATATTGCTTGAATTCTCTCTCTTATATGCTTTCTTCCTTGTTTTCATCTTATGTGTGAACTGTATTTCCTTTCTCTCGCCACCTCCATGTTTCTATGTTGTGTTTTGTATGCTGTCTGTTGTCTCCCACTCACATAACTCTGGTGCATATGTACATACATTATTATTATAATTCCAATTCAAGTCCTGATTTGAAATTAATATACATTGTGGGTAGTAAGAATATAGAATTTTGGACATCAGTTGTGATGTCTGCGTACAAATCATATGAAATTGCCAATTCGTGCAATACTTATTCATTCTCATGACCCCACTTCCGAAATATGTTACATTTCTTTATATTTAATCCTATAAATTCCTCTTCCTGTCATAAATTCCTAAAACTGTGAGGCGTGACCAATTCAATTCATATTCAATTTCATCTCATGGACTGAGAATCGCATGAAAAGACTGTCTTCTAGAAACAGAAGAGGAGGAAAGCATCCCAGCGGGTCACTCTGACAGTATGAAAGCACTTTTTCTTTCATTTGACATTTGTGACTGGCAATTTTGGAAAAGAAAGACAAGTGGCATTCAGTGGAAGAGACCCACCAGCCATCTATTTAGGTACAGAGCAGCATCAGAGCAGGATCTTGACTATCTTGACCTCATCAACTGCATGACTAGTGTCTGTGGAGTGAGAGAGAAGACTGCAGTCAACCTTCGTCAGCCTCTGCACCCTGATCAATGCCTGCATATCACACAGTCCAGTCAATGATATGCAGGCTAATCAGGACATGACTACAGTTCAGCCCTGAAACACTGAATCAATCATTTCAACCAAGAGCATGTCATGGACTCAAAAAATGGTGTTTGCAACATATGCAATTCCTCATGAATGTGTTTTTTGGGCTGCAAGTCTTATTGAATGTTCATGGTCAAAAGCAGGGGAAAACAATGGTGAATACAAATAATAAAATGTAACTAACCATATAATCATTATACTTTCATTGATTTTTTTTCAATAATTTTTCTTTCTTTCTTTCTTTCTTTCTTTCTTTCTTACTCACTTGAATCAGAAGAGACACTCAATAGTCTGAATCTCTCTCAATATAATATAATATAATATAATATAATATACTGGTCAAAGAATATTTGATTTTTTTTAAAGAAATTATTATTATTATTATTATTATTATTATTATTATTATTATAGCAAGGATGCATTAAATTGATCAAAAGTGAAAGTAAATACATTTATAATGTTACAAAAAATGTACATTTCAAATAAATGCTGTTCTCTTGATAAAAATGATCATCATTAATAATAATCATAAATGTTTCTTGAGCAGAAAAACAGCATATTACAATGATTTCTGAAGGATCGTGACACTGAAGACTGGAGTAATGATGCTAAAAATTTTGACATCTTAATATTACATTACATTTAAAAATACATTTAAATCGACGACAGTTATTTTCAGCTGTAATAACATTTCACAATATTACTGTTGGTTCCCCAAAGAACCTTTAAATGAACAATTCTTAAAATATATTTCTTTCTTTCTGAGAATATTTTAGTAATCTGAAGTATCTTTTTTTCCACTATAAAGAGCTTTTGTGCAAAAGAAAAATTCTGTGGATGTTTAAGGTTCTTCATGGAACCACTGGTGCCAATAAAGAATCTTTAATTTTAAGAATGTGATTTTGGTCAAATGCAGCCTTTGTGAGCATAAGGAATTCTTTCAAAAATATTCAAAAATCATACCGACCTAAAACTGTAGTGTAATGTGATATAATATTTTAAATGGGTTTGATGCATCTTTTGCACTGGAGGCCTGCAGTGCCATTGCACACCCTTCAGTAAATGAGTATAGCTGCGCACTTGGTTATAGTAAATTTGAAAGATATGCATGCATTTAAAATCTAGATTTGGGTTATACGTAACATCTGTCATGATTTCATGTGATTGTTTTCTCACTTGTAATGAATTTACACTACCCCTCACATAAACAACTCCCATAATGTCTGTGTTATGAGGCTGTGTGGTGTTTGTGAGCGATTCAGCTGGCATGAGAACATCTTCAGTGTAATGACTGCAATCCATTACTAAATGTGTGTGTGTGTGTGTGTGTGTGTGTGTGTGTGTGTGTGTGTGTGTGTGTGTGTTTGGGGGTGGGGGGGTGGCGGTGATGTGCAATAGAAAACACTAATCTGCATAATGCACACATACACAACTACTGAGCACTGCACCCCTGTCAATACAAGGCTTGTTCAATGAAAAAAACAAATTTATCATTTTTCATTTGCAGCAGCTATGGAGAAATAAGATTTCACTGGCCCGTGCTAAAGCGTGCCCACACCGATTAACTGTTTAACAAATGACTGCTACAGCCAGAACCAAATGTGAAATGTCCTGATAAACAGATCATTCACTGAGCTGGGATCAGGATCTGTGTTTGCTTGGAAGGGAATAAATTACATACAGGGTTTACATACAAAATATTCTAGAACGTATATGTGTGTGCAGAAATGAATGGATGTAGCACAGAGTGTTTAGATTTGTTTTAAAGGAATACTTCAACTGGAAATGTAAACCTGTCATCATTAATTCATCCTCACATTGTTTCAAACCTGTATTCTATAGACCATAAATGGAGAAATTTTAGATGACATCTCTTCATCTCATGCAGTTCCAATGAATGGAGACCGGAGCTTCAAAAAATGCAAATGCAAGATAAAAATATCATAAAAGTAAGGCAAGGCAAGTTTATTTATATAGCACATTTCATACACAGTGGTAATTCAAAGTGCTTTACATAAAAGGAAATAAAATAGTCATTAAAAAAAAAATAATCACAGCAATAAAACAAGGAATTAAAAATAATAAAAACAAGGAATTAGAAATTGATTTAAAATGAATTAAAACAGTTAAGAATAGAGAATGATTATACAAAGTACAGTGCAATCAATTCAGATGTAGCACAGAACTCATTCAACAAATGCACAGCTAAACAGATGAGTTGTGAGTCTGGATTTAAATGTGGTTAATGTTTTAGCACATTTGAACTCTTCTGGAAGCTGGTTCCAACTGCTGGTGGCATAATAGCTAAAAGCGGACTCCCCTTGTTTTGTGTGAACCCTTGATATTTCTAACAGACTCGATCCTAATGATCTGAGTGGTCTGTTTATATTCAGTGAGCATATCTACAGTGTATTTAGGTCCTAGGCCATTGAGTGATTGTTTATAAACAAGTAAAAGAACTTTAAAATCAATCCTAAATGTAACTGGAAGCCAGTGTAAGGACCTGAGGACTGGTGTGATATGCTCAGATTTTCTCGTTCTAGTCAGAATCCTGGCAGCAGCGTTCTGGATGAGCTGCAGCTGTCTAATGGTCTTTTTTGTAAGGCCGGTGAGGAGACCATTACAATAATCCACCCTGCTGGTGATAAAGGCATGAACAAGTTTCTCCAAGTCTTGACTGGAAACAAAACATCTAATTCTTGCAATGTTTTTGAGATGATAGTATGATGATTTAGTTACTGTTTTGACATGACTACTAAAACTAAGGTCTTTCTCCAGAATCACCCCAAGATTTTTGACTTGATTTTTAGTTGTTTGACCCCAGAGTCAAGGTATGCATTCACCTTGAGAACTTCATCTTTGTTTCCAAATGCAATGACTTCAGTTTTCTCCCTTGATGCAACTTCAGGAAAGTTTTGGCATCAGTGTAATTTCATAATGCTGCATGGAGAGTGTTCGATGGGGCTGTAGTCATTTGGAGATAAGGCTAGGTAAATCTGGGTATCATCAGCATAGCTGTGATAGGCAATTTAGTTCTTCCTCATTATCTGACTTAGTACAGGAGCATATACAGGCTAAACAAAGTGGGTACATAAAAGTGAAACCTTGTGGGACTCCGCATGTCATGGCCGTCCACTTAGACTTATGCTCCTATGCTCATAATATCTCCTTCTAAATATGACCTGAACCATTTGAGTACCATCCCAGAGAGCCCGACCAAGTTTTCCAGTCTCTCTAGAAGTATGTTATGATCGACAGTGTCAAACGCAGCACTAAGATCTAGTAGTACCAGCACTGATATTTTGCCAGAATCAGAATTAAAGCAAATATCATTTATTATCTTAATGAGTGCTGTCTCTGTGCTGTGATGTGCTCGGAAACCAGATTGAAAATTGTCCAGGTATCCATTTGAGTTTAAGCAGTTGTTCAGCTGATTAAAAACTACCTTTTCAATAATCTTACCTATGAAAGGAAGATTTGATATTGGTCTATAGTTGCTCAATATGGTGTTATCAAGATTGCGCTTTTTCAGAAGGGGCTTAACAACTGCAGTTTTTAGGGAGTTTGGAAAAGTCCCAGAAAGAAGTGAGGCATTCACCACTTCTAAGAGATCTGCTTCTAAACAGTTAAGCACACTTTTGAAAAAAGATGTGGGAAGTGTGTCAAGATAGCAGGTTGACGATTTAAGGTGCTGTAGTATTTATTCCAAAATTTTGCTATCAATTGCTTCAAAAACAGACATAGTTACTTCTTTTTGAAATTGTGGTTGAATCTGTGTGACCTCTGAGTAACTAGAAGATGTACCAATCACCTTTCTGATATTATTGATCTTCTCAGAAAAGAAGGAAGCAAACTCATTGCATTTGCTGTCGGAAAGCATTTCACTGGGAATCTGACTTGGGGGGTTTGTTAGTCTCTCAACAGTAGCAAAAAGAGTGCGAGTGTTGTTTAAGTTACTGCTTATAAGGTTTGAGAAGAATGTCTGTCTAGCTGTGGTTAGTTCCACATTGAAAGCATGAAGGCTGTCTTTATAGATGCTATAGTGAATTTAGATTTTCGTCTTCTGCCTCATCTGCTCATCTTTTCTACATTGTCTTTTCATACTCTGAACTGCTGTTGATTTTCTCCAAGGTGGTTTTTGTCTGCCATTCTTCTTGCAGACTTTCACGGGAGCAATATCATCAATATCATTCTTAACTTTTGAGTTAAAGGAATCAAGGAGAAGATCAACAGAGTCTGCAGAAATGCTTGGTGTTGAAGAACAGTCTCCATAAATAGCGCACTAGTGTTTCCTTTAATGCATCTCTTTCTGACAGAGACAGATCTAGATTCAGTGGTAACAGAGATCAATATATCAAAGAAAATACAGAAGTGATCAGATAGTGCTACATCCTTAATGGATGAAATGTTTAGACCTCTACTGATGAGTAAATGTAGAGTGTGTTCACGATTGTGTGTGGGTCCATGCACATGCTGAATCAGGTCGATAGTGTTTAAAACAGTTATAATTTCTTTTGTAGGTTTGATTTGTGCATTATCTATGTGAATATTAAAATCCCCTGCAATAGCAAAACAGTCAAACTCTGAGGAAATCGTTGATAACAGTTCTGTGAACTCTTCAACAAATGCTGGAGAGTATTTTGGAGGCCTGTAAATAATGATAAACAGAATGCATGGAACACTTTTCAGCACAATACCTAGATATTCAAAAGACAAGTACTGACCAAATGACACTTCCTTGTATTGATAGCCATCTTTAAATAGAGCAGTTACACCTCCACCTCTCCTAACAGTCCTGCACTTGCGTAAAGTTAGGAGGGGCTGTTTCATTGAGGACTGTTGCACTGCAGCTGTCTTCTAGCCATGTTTCATTTAGAAACGTAAAAAGTTGTCTGAATGACTAGTGCACAATCTAAAATTGAAGTCGTTGCCAATCCATTAGGCTGTTAACTGCATGGAAGGCAGAGATACCATAACTTTGTGATCTGTGTGTGGAAGTCTATGGACCATTTATTATAGACTTATTATAGTTTAGAGTCAAAAGTATATTGGGGATATTTGACTTTCGACAAATTCAATTCATTTTGTTGTGGTACAAAAAAAATAACTTTTTTTTTTTTTTTTGGTGGAGCTTATCCCTTTAACTTTACAATTTAAGTAAGTTCTGGTCAGGCAGAAATAAAATGGCTAGCATTTTTTCTCAGAAGCCTTGTGCGATGAACCATTACCAAGCCCAAGATCTTGACTCTCAATATTGCATGGCAGGATTTGTAAGTGAAGATGGTTTGTGATGTGTGTCAGGCTAAATCCAGCAATATCCTTCCTTTATTGACTAAAAGCTTTTCATTAGGGTAAATAAAACAGAGAAGCCAAGTCCTCCCACCGTGAGAGCTTTTTCCTCCTACTGCAGCACAATTAAAATCCATATTTCACAGTTGGTGAAGAAAAACATCACAAATGTTGAACAACAAATCATTATTTTGAATAAAAAACATTTAGGATGCACAGAGGAGAAATACATCAAGCAGACAATTTTTCTTTGGTTTTGTCCCATTGGCAGGATTCATTTTTGTTATTACCAGGGGCATGATACTCTCATACTCCCATGGTACGTGCAATATAGCATATGATGCATTTTATATGTGCATAGTAATTAAAGCCCAATTGCCTCCAAATTGGTGAGTGTCCTTCAAATGACCCAACCTCCCGTGAACATTTCAACATGCCACAAATCAATACACATGCGATGCCTGAGTCTGTGCAGTCAATGACCTGACAATAGCAGAGCTTTATTCATTCACATGAGAAACAACAACAGTGTCAGAGCTGACCTGCAGTGATTATTTTTCATAGATTTGGGGGGGGGGGGGGTCACCTGACCCTTACGGGACACAATTTTTCACATATTTTTTAAATGTAAAATTGCTTCTGGTAAATGTCTGCACCATGTCCCCTCCCCCAAAATTACATTTGCAGAGATGCAGGACCTCATTTATAAAATGTGTAGATTTGATCTAGTGTGCTGTGCTAAAAGCCACGCCAACATTTACAGTATATGTACTGTATGCACATTAGACATTTTTTTATGTTATTGTTTTTTAAAATATATTTTATTAATATTTATAATTTTATTTAATAATATAAAAAATATTTCTATTTAGGTTTAATTTAATTTTAATTTTTAGTTTTTATTTATTTCCTGTTATTAATTTTAGTGCTATGATTTATTTCAGTTCATTTTATTTAATTTTATTTTCAGTTTTTCATCCAGTTTTTATATTTTGTTATTTAACAACAAAATAATAGCATCCCTGGTAAGCTGATATCTATGCATTGCAATTTCCCATTCTTCATTTTTAGAAGTGCTTTTTTGCACACTTCCTGATTACTCATTCACACACCTCTCATGTAGCGCACACTCCCATGACCTCTATTTAACGCCGGATGCCTTTGCAGTAAATGATTGTCAGCAATTGTAACAGTAACATTGTTCATTTGCATTCGTAGTTTCTGATGCTTCTGAATGAATTATTCCTGAGGTCTTCTAAGTTTAGCGACCTGCCGTGGAGATAGGTCAGACATCCCCCACATGAACTACATATAAAAATACATATTTTATGACCTCCATTAATGTAAGTTATGCTGCCGCTGTTCCCTTGAGTCACTTCATGCACTTCATAGTGTGGCCAGTGTTGGACAAAATCAATGGAAAGGCACAATGCGGAGTGATGAACGTGACTGTGAATGCTGTGAATGGAAGGAAGCCCTTGAATGGGTTTAATGTTGAGACACAGAGACCTTCCCTGCAGCTCATTGAAGAATCTCAAAAGGATGCTCTAAATGAAAGGCCATTGGCTCTGCATTAAAATCCCATAATTCACAATAATGAGCCTGTTTAGCGGCTTTCAGTTTAACGCAGGGGATGAATGCCGCCTGGCACAGTTGGCAAAGATGGGCAGTGCAGGGGCCAAGGCGCCTGTGAATGGGATGATTAGATGACCACACTTAGTTAGATCATCGCTCTATTTCATTAGTCAACCTCAGGAAGAGGAAATGGCCATGTCATGTTCACACCCGTCAATGAACAGCTTTGAACGGGACGGCCCTTTTAACCCTTGCCCTTCCATCTATTTTTAACATCCCTGTTCATATATGCGCTTCTTTGGAGTGCTCTGGTACTCCCCTGAATTAATTGAGGTTTTTATTCCTGGTCCCTTTGCTCTCATAAAACAAATATTCTAGAAAGGGATTTTAAAAGGATACAAAATAAATTTTGAAACGTCTATACATTTATTATTATTACTATTTGCAACCCTGTTACTGTCTTACTAATGTGTGATAGTGTTATTTTCTAGCAAGTAACATTGAATACACATTTAAATTAATACAGTTAAATGGGTAACAGAGTTGGAATTTGTATAAAAGTTTGCAGTTTGTATTAAGCCGTCATTTAGGGGCTTGCTAGTTTGGAGCCGGTTTGTAGTTATTGATAAT
Organism: Tor tambroides; assembly: GCA_021397915.2. Classification (NCBI taxonomy): domain Eukaryota; kingdom Metazoa; phylum Chordata; class Actinopteri; order Cypriniformes; family Cyprinidae; genus Tor; species Tor tambroides. The sequence goes on from JAFVLL020027525.1 coordinate 41,315, forward strand.
ATTATTATGCGTTTAGAAAAAAATAGTAACAGGGCTGAACAGTGAATCATAGATGATAGATTATGTGATTTGTGTGATTATGTTATTTTCTAATAAGAAACATGGAACAAACATAAAATGTAAGTTACTACAAATAAATGCATAATGGAATGGGTAACAGGGTTGCAAATTTAGTTTGTATAAAGTTGTCACTTAGTGGTTTTCTAGTTTGGGGCCAAATAATGGTTTATAGTTATTGATCATTTTATTATAAAATTAAAATAATGGATAATTTTGATGTAGACAATAATATACGCTTGAATCTGTCCAAATAAAAGAGTGCAAAATAGGACTCGAAATTATTTTTTTCAACTCTGTTACTATCTTGTCTGAATACAGTTTACAAATGTCAAACACTGATTTGCATGTTTGTTTTGTAATAAGAATCATGGAATAAACATAATATTTACATTAATACAATTAAATAAAGACATACATAAATAAATACCAGAATGTGTAACAGGGTTGCATATTTAGTTTGTATAAAGCTGTCACTTAGGGGCTTACTGGTTTGAGGCAAATGACTGTCTGTATTTATTACCAGGATAACAGGGTTGAACAGTGAATAACATATTTAAAAATAAAAAAAAAATGTACCATTATGATGTAGACAGTAGCTTCCCTTATTTAGAGCTTATTTAAAAATTTAATAAATAAATAAATATTATTTGCAACCCTGTTACTTTCATGTCTAAATACAGTTTAAATTAACATAATTTGTATGATTGTTCATTTCTAGTAAGAAGCACTAAATAAACATAACATTTTAAAAACGACAAACAAACATATATACATACATATATACATACATATATACATACATGCCAAATGATGGTTTTTAGTTAATGTATAATTTTATCATAAAGTTGAAAATGGTAACAGGGTTGAAAAATGACAGGTATAGCACTGAGAGTTCTTTGTCTCACCAAATGCGTTTAAAGACCAAGTCCATTATTATTGATTGTAAAGTCCACTGATGTGACAGTCCAAAAATGATCAGCTGTACAGTAGATCTTTCACACAAGCATCTCTTGTGCCGCTGCATCAGAAGCTAAATTATGCACGAGGTGGAATTAATCAGCTGTGACACAATGACAGCTCAGGACACTTGAGACAAGACCTAAGGACATAGAGAAGCTTATTTTTAAAAAGGACTGTACAAAAACAGGCCCTTTATTTTGCTCTGCGGCACCACAGTGGTCCTGATAAACTCAGTGCAGGGGTGTTATATCGCCTCAGAGGACAAATAGCTAATTTTCTACTTTCCAAGTGGAAAAGCAGCTCAGAGCTATTCCAAGGTGAGCGCATGTGTCTTTTGTCAGAAGCATGTTTAGAGACGTATAGTGGTAACTATACAAAAAGAGGCAGATTGCTTTGTAATGTCCACTGCTAACTGAACCCGGAATAAGGCCGTTCGCTTACATACTCACCAACAGCTCCGGCAACCGTGAAATTACTGCTGGGGGCACTTTTTTTTCATTAGAAATGTTATACAAGACAAAATGACCTGCTCTTTACTTTAAACAGCCAGCTAGCACAGCTGATTGCTGTGATGTTGCTGTATGTATCAAGCAAACATAATGTGTGTGAGCAAACATGCAACATGCAGAGAACATTATAAAGAAATGAAACTATGAGGAGCTTAGTGTGACATAAGTATGGGGAGACATGTATCAATCTGGCATAATTAACATGAAAATAACAGATTAATGAGACCGAATGAACACATGGGTTGAATTAGTGTTGACATTTGCTCACAACACACACTGGGCAAACAATATTAGATTAGATTAGATTTTATTTTCCATTTTAGATCCCGAAACCCTCACAAAGGTCATATTTATTTGCATATGTAATTATTGCACAATTCATTTGCAGCATCGGGGGTTTATTTAAATAAGCAAATATGTTAATTAATTTATTCATTGTGGCTCCTTTGTAACTATGGAAACTTTTATAATTCTTTATTTAATAATAATAAAATAATAATAATAATAATAATAATAATAATAATAATGTAAGTAAACAGTATACATCTACTTTCGTTCAAATGCAAATATTGAACTTATGCATACAACATAAACAGAAAAAGTAACAAGAAAAAAAAATCAATCAATCAATCTAATCAATCAATACGTGCTGAGAGTAATGATATAAATCAGAAAACGAGTACAAGTATAAAGTTTTCAAATAAATACTTTGTTTATTTGTTTGTTTGTTTAGGGAATTAGATGAAAGTGACACATTAGAGCAAAATAAGTTGATGTAACAGTGATGACATCATAAGGCTCTGATTGGTTAATAATAGCTCCAGGATTTTCAGATATCAGTGGCCCAAAAAAGTCACACTCAACAAGTATGAATGTCACGGCATTAGACCACAAAATATCAAAGCAAGTGACATTTATTTCAAAGCATACCAACGTCTGTAGTTAATGTGATGAACTTCACTTGTGGTTATTTTGCTGAGACACCTGTTTGTCTTCATACATGCTGTATATGTCTATATTAGCAGACGTGCGCTGAGCTCTGTTTGAAGTGAAGCTAGATCAGCTAAGCCTTGGATAAATGGAAATAAGACCATCATTTGTAAGTTATTCCTCCTTGATGGGTTTTTCTTACTGAACTGCGATGGTAATGGTAACCCAGCATGATATTAACATTTTGTTGAGCCCATACTGGTTTTGTGTGTTTTGTCATGTTTGTTCCTTCCTAATGGAATATTTCACCATTACCCTTTTGAAACATTACACTCCAGGAATCATGTAAATCAAAAATTAAAAGCATTATCTTGCTCCAGTTGCTGCGAGGGAGCATGAAACTCCCTCGACCGTTGTATTTTTAAACCTTTGATTTAATGTTTTTTTGGGGGGAGCGAAAGGTACACTAAGGTGGATTAGAAATTGAAATTGACTTGATATTTTTCTTGCCTGGAATAAAAGTGTGCTCACATCATTTTATGAGTCATATGGCTGATGTAACAGATAATTGAATAGCATCCATCCACAAGTGTGGGTTATGTG
>JAFVLL020027526.1:0-26716 GCA_021397915.2 Tor tambroides
AAATTAAGAAAACAACTTTGTCAATTTTACAACACACGTGCTGCAAATGCTCACAACACAACCAAATAAAGAAACGCACTGCAAATAGAAAAAAACAACTGCAAATTAAAGGGGTCATATGACGTTGCTAAAAAGAACATTATTTTGTGTATTTGGTGTAATGCAATGTGTTTATGTGGTTTAAGGATCAAAAAACACATTATTTTCCACATACTGTATTTTATTGTTGCTCCTCTATGCTCCGCCTTTCTGGAACGTGTCGATTTTTACAAAGCTCATCGTTCTGAGAAGCGAGGTGTGCTCTGATTGGCCAGCCATCCGGTGTGTTGTGATTGGCCGAATACCTCAAGCATGTTACGCCCCTCATTGTATTGTGATGCCGGAACGGCGAGATCACACATCCCTGCTGGACACCAGTATTAATCCAGAAGTAGTCAGAATTGCCTCGGTCCATGCAAACACAGCAACTGTTTCATAGTAGATGTTCCTTAAAATGTCGACAAACTTTGCTGGGAAACCGTAGCTTTGCACTATTTTCCACGGTGTTTCTCGATGAATGCTAATTAATCGATAGCTTCCGTTGGAACTCGGTACATTGCTTGATATATTTCCTCGGGACAAAAATTTGTTCAATGCATGATCTCCCACTTCGGAAACCAGCCTGCTCCTCTCACAATAGTGCGTACCTCACCAGTTGTTGCAATCGGCGAGATTTCCCTTCTTCGGAAGAACAATAATGTCTCATCTCCAATCTGCCGGGACCGAGGACGCATTCCAATATCGGTTCATTAAGGCGGTCATCTTGTCAGTTAGGGCTTGGCCACCATACTTGAGCATTTCCGCCGACATCTCTTTTATGGTGGGTGCGCGACCACTCCAAAGGGCCATAACTGCCGCTTTAATTAGATACATAAAGTGTACAAAAATAAACAATGTTATAATGTATGTCTGCACAAAAGGGCTCCCATTGTGGATGCGCTCTTCCAGTAACAATGTGCTAAAATGCTTTCGAAACCATGGTTTCACTTATTTAGCAGTTATGCAGTCATCGTTTTCATGATGAATGAATGATGCATTTATATAGCGCTTTGTGTATTCCTGTACACCCAAAGCGCTTTACAATCATGTGGGGGGTCTCTCCTCAACCACCACCAGTGTGCAGCATCCACCTGGATGATGCGATGGCAGCCACAGTACGGCATCAGTGCACTCGCCACACACCAGCTACAGGTGGAGAGGAGAGAGAGTCATAGAGCCAATCAAGTTGTTGGGGATTATTAGGAGTAATGATCAATCATTACTGTCATTTCCGAGTTCTCATGCCCATCAGTTGTCGTGGTCAAGGGTGGCACAAGATGACATCTGACACCCAAAAAATGAGCCAAACCAAGAAATGGTTTATACTCACCACATCCACACAAGCACAAATTTGTCTGGATTTTAAAAAAAGAAATGGTGCTGTTATGTGTAACTAGTTCCTTTAGTTTATTGCTCCTGAAGTTCTATCACCCTTATGCCGACAAATACTTTAAATTAGCATAACTCGGAAAGTAGCCAAGACAACAAGTGAGCTCATGCTCCTGCAGCCTGGCGAGTTGGGCTCTTGTTAATGTGGCACAGGGCTCTAATCTCGGAATTGATTAATCTGTCTTTTTGGTGTGATTCTTGAACAGACCATAATGAAAGAGAAATAGGACTGACCTTGACTATTTACGGTTCTCAAGTAGGCAACAACTCCATAAGCTTGCCCTTTGTCACAAAACATGTTTTTTTACGAGTGATGCTTCTCGGATCCATTGCTAGAGATACATTGGCTCAAGGAAAGCTAAACCTTGGTAGGACTTGCAGATCTCTCTCCCAAACTTTCCAGTGTTGTAATAGGTAATTAAGCAGTAGTGGGTCACCCCAGTCTCTGGTTTTGTCCCAAAGCTTGTCTTATCAGTATTTTGGCACATTTCTGTCAGGACCACTATCTTCAAAATGATAGACACTCAGCATACAGTTTGGTTTGGCGGAATGGTTCTGTTCTGGGCAAAAACTCCCTGCCCATCCATCCAGCCCGTCATGAATGAGCAGGGAGAGCAGCGATAATACCCCCCTAGGGTAAACAGAACAAAACAAAGCAGATCTCATTAAATGTACTTAATGATATTTAAGTGTAACACATTATTCAAGACAAAAGAGTCTGATTCAACAAGGAATATCAGAAACCCAAGTCGTGACTGTGGCGAAAGGAGGAACTGGGGATGGAGGAGGGTAATTTGCTCCTGAGCAAGTGAAAAAGCTGCTGAATAATACTGAATAGAGATTATATAGGAATGCCGTGATAGGTGTCATATTCCTGTAGGTAGATGTGATCAGCTGAGAGTCAGCTGATGCAAGCTTGACTCACATGACCTGCCAGAACTAACGCTATTCGCGTAATATTTGGTGAATGTTTAAATGAATCTGAGCAGGTCATACTATCAGGCTAATGCTTTGTATATACTCTGCATGGTAGGAGCATCATAGTTCACAGGTCGATGTTTGTATTTCATTGTCATTTAGAAAATGCCAGCTGGGTCCAAAAGCCGATTCCAGAGAATCTACTTGTGCAAGCCAGAGTTCCAGACTGTCTGATTGAGCATCTTTGGGCAGGTGATACTTGTGACACTTGGCACATTACTGGCCCATTGATAGAGCTCAAACTCACCAAGTGACAGGATCTCCCTCAACTTATTATTTACCAGATTTCTGGCTTGGTCTGCACAGCGATGAGTACAAGTGGTGCCAAATGGTAGAACTTGCCACTTATACACTGATGAGGGTTTGGCTCTCTCTACATCACTCCACGTGTCCATGTGTGTCCACTATTTCAGCTTACCATGAGTTTGTGGATGGTTTTGAGTTTTTACCCAGTGCACATTCCAACTTGGGATTTGCCAGTAGTTGTAACTGTCCCAGTGAGACTTTTCAAAGGGGCAAAAATCACAAAATAATTTAGGGGAGGGTCCCTCAACTGAAAATGACACAAAACACCATTTCAAAGTGTTTATATAAAATAAAGGCAATCCACAGATCACTACATGAAAAAGTCAATAAAGTTTTTTTTTTTTTTTTTTTTGTGCAAAAAAACCTGCTGTGTCTATTATTAATCAAAGTAAAGGACAAAAAAAATAAAACCTTATCTGGTTGGATGAATACTCGTCTCTTAGCCCGAAGCATGCACAAATCCGAATACTGAAGTCCTCGATGATGATAGAAGGTGAAAAAAAATCCAATAGTCCGACAGCAAGAGTATCACAAACAATCAGCGATCCGAGTTTCTTTAAAACATAGCGTGCGTTGCAATTCTTTGATGTTGATTTGTCCCGTGATGAGCACAGTTTTGATGAAGTTATTCCTTAGTCCATTTATGAGGAATTCATGGTAAAGAAGAAAGACAGAAACAAAAAAGTCTTTCTACAAAACAAACAAGCAACTAGTATTAGCATTTAACAACAGCCCATAATTTCACCACTAGTTAAACTATTTACAAAGTAAGTGCAAAGTTACACAGCGAAAAATAAACTCGCACTTACATGATTGCGCTGAAAACCTTAGTTTCTCAATCCGAACTCCATTTGTAAAAAGGTTACGTAAGTGAAACCCATGCTTTCGCTTAACCAAACAGGTGTGTCTTACTCTACTGCCTACATCCATCCCTTAACATAGAAAATCCTATAGGGCCCCCTTGAGCACAGTAGAGGAACTACACAAAAGAAGATGCAACATAGTAACCGTACTATGGTCGGTTACATAGTTTAGAGAGAGCGTTTAAAGTATTGTTCTTTGTGGTATCAGAAGACCTTTTTTATTTTTTTTATTTTTTTATTTTTGCTGACAGGCTTTATTTGGAAGTATGGCAGGGCCAGGGTGCTCAGTAATGCCTACTTCTTAGGGCATTGTTCAAAACATATATGCTTTATACGTTATATATGCTTTCCAGTTTCCTGAATGGTGCTATGCAATGTTGCCTCATTCTTTTTTCACTGTTTGGGAATTACTCCTCATAGCAAAAAAAAAAAAAGATTATTTGTTACCAAACACCTGCTAATATACATTGCCAAGGACGAAACCTCTAGGGACAAACAAGGACACCTGAAAAAAAGCATAAAGTCAAAACGACAAAACACACTGGCAACGAAAGTGAAAAAGCGAGAAGTAGAAATAGGGAGAAAAAAATGAGTAACAGCTGTGAGCGCGTGCTGAATTACAAGACGCTGTAGATTCTACATTTGTTATTGTATTTATGATGCTATCTGCTGTATTTTATCAGTGGACAAATTCATAAAGTCATTACTGCTAAACTGTAGGGGAATATTTAGTTCGGGTGAATAATAGTGAAGCTTTTAATAATTAAATCTTGAGGTAATAAAGATTATCTTAAATGTCACGCGTGTCAGAATTTGACAACAGATTGCTGCATAAGACAGTAAATGCAAGAAGTTTTTTTTTCCCCCAAAAATATTTCGTCCTCGAACGTACAACAAATCAATGATATAGCGTTAAGGAACTGGAATTTAAATTAGAATCTTTCAGTTCCTTACTCCTTTCTTTCCTTACTCATTTGTCTGTTCATTTTTTAATGTTAGTTTTATGTTTGCAGATGAAACCACCTCATAATCTGCCAAAGTGAAAAATGAACTAGAAAATCAATAGACATCATCTTTATACCAGGCTTGCAAATGTCATGTAGATTGTAATAGATTAAGTATATATTCAGTTCTCTCTTCATGCATGATCTCAATGATCTTTCAGGAAACTCTCAGTACAGCCAACAGCAGACACAGTACCAGCAAGGCTCTGGGACGCACCAGACGTTCAGCCAGCAGCAGTACCCGTCCCAAGCCGGCTACAGCGCTCAGCCTCAGGGATACGGTAACAGACTACATCAGATTACACCGATTTCATTCAGTATTAATTGATCCCTACAGATGATATACAGCAATACAGTGACGTGTGCTGTTTGGCTCTGAAGGTGCAGGGCAGGGCAGCTCATCCCAGTATCCTCAGTATCAGCAGGGCCAGAGTCAGCAGTACCCAGCATACCGCTCCATACAGCCAGGACCAGCCGTGCCGTCACAGAGGTCCTACTCTTTTGAACAGGTGAGCTCGATGACTGTCCTGTGCAGATGACAAATCAATATGTTCCGGAAGCATGAGAGGGTCTGTTCACCCATCAGACTTCATCCAATGTCTGATGTCTTTTATTAAATGCCATTTATGTATTTCTTTTTTTATTTTTCTCTACAAAGGGTCAGTATGGAAACTATCAGCAATAAAGAGACATGGCTAATGTTTGGGGCAGTTTTTTGTGTACATCCCTCTTTACGCTGGCCGCTGGAAAAGCAGAGGATTCTCCACCAGCCCTGTCTCACAGGCTTGCTACGGAATCAAAATCAAACTCTATAAACGCTAACAAATGAATTAGATTTTTTACAAGGGTCTGGAGTTTATTTTTTAATCCTACTTTTATCATACAGGATATATTATTTTCTATACCAGCACACTGAAGTCTCAGATGCTTTTTCTGGAATTATTTGTTTATTTTGCACTTTACGTTTTGTGGATTGTCTGAATGGGTGGATGAATGGATTAATGTTCTGATAGCACAAATGGAAATACTGATGTTTATTTTCCATGTTTATTTTGTTATTTATTTAGTTTTATTTATTTCAATTTTAAATACTGTAATCATACATTTTAATCGAAGGGAGCGCAAAATTGCCGACAAATAGCCAAAGTTCAGATTTTACACACATAATAAGTTGTATATAGATTTCTTTATTGGAATCCTCATGCACATTTATATAGTATGATGTTCCTCAACAGTTTAACGCATGACATGCTCTGGAAAAAAATGCTACTAAATTTTTTTTAAGGTAAGTTGTTGCAAACAATTTATTTTAGCTACATTTAAAAAAAAATATGTTGAAAGTTAAGCCCTATTCGCACGGGATTAGTATTACCTGGTGACCTCCAGTCATTTGTAATAATTGCGGAGATTGTCTGTGATCTTAATCCCGTGCGAATCGGCCATGTCTGTAATTTGTAAAGTAAAAATTCCCCCGCAAATGACCTACCATATTTCGCCGAACACCGAGGTCCTGTGATAAAATTAGTCCCGTGCGAATCGGCATCTCTGTGATTTGGCCCGCATTTGCTTGGTCGTATATCATTTTTCAAGTTTTTTGTTTCCTGTGCGCCTTTTTATCCATCTTTCGTGAAGAATGGAGCTGCGTTGGAGTGTTTGATAGTATTTTGGGTGCTGTCATATATCGCTACACCATACAATTTGCAGAAAGAGAAAGCTGAAAAGGTTTTGAGGTTAATGTGTTACAAATAAATCAAGCATAAAGGTTGAGATATTATTTTAACCTGGTGAAATGTAAATGACACAGGGCACGAAACTATATTAGTTTCTTTTTTTAAATCTAATTGGACCATAGAACGGGACTCTCAAAGCCTTGACATCCGGGAATCCGGGAGATAAGTCAGTAAATTCGAGTAAAATCACAGGCTTCGCTTATCCCGTGCGAATGCACCACACGAAATTCAGATGTGGGGGGGTAATTTCAAAATCACACATGGTCCCCAGATAATACTAATCCCGTGCGAATAGGGCTTTAGTCAACTAAATTTGTTTATTGAAATGTAGCTAAAATAAATTGATTGCAAACACTTAAAAAAAAATGAGTAAAATCAATGAATCATTTTTTTCAGTGTGCCGGTTGTGATGTTGTTCTCATCATGTTTTAGGGGACTGAATGTTTAGGATGTAGACATTTTCATGCCTTACTGTTGCTCTGACACTGTATGCTGTATCATAGGAACAAACGTTAAGGTTATTTAGAAACTCAAACCTAAAAAAAAAAACATTTTTAATGGGGGTTAAAGATGGGTTCACCCGTAAGGGGACAGCACACTCAAAAACTGTGGAAAATTGACATTAAAGATAATTATCACTGGCTGTTAAACAGTTTTATACCACGTTGCACAAATAATCTGTGACAATCTCGGGATACGTGTGTTTACTTGGCAAACTGTACTGTTTATCTGTATTTGATTACTGATATTGAGTATGCATATGTAGTATACACTCATGTGAAAACATCTAGTTAGCACAATTGTGAAGACATTTGTGATCATTTGAACAAATATCTTACATCTCCATCTTCATTGTTCTGTAATATATGGGCTTTTTTTAAAATTGTTAAAAAATGAATAAATTAATTTTCATCCCCGTCCTTCACCTTAGCACTGGTTTCCTTGTGCTTACCTGTAAAAAACTTTAAAAATCCTTACACTGTCACAGAACACAAGTCAAGGTGCGATGGCAAACAGAACCAGATTTCGATGGATCCATTATAATTTACTATACACACCAAACACACAAAATAAGGCTTTCAAATGTGTTTGAATCTGTGATGAACAGTTCTTCTGTGAGAGTGAGTGCTTGTGTCTCTGCTAGACATATTAGGAACAACGATTTTCCTTTTTTAGTCTATTTTATCTTATTTGTTCAAAATTCCTTCAAAATAAAACTCTTTTAAAATAGGCTATTTACCTCATCAGGAAGTTTTTCACAAGGGGCTGAAAGCTGCTGACATACACTATACCTATACGACCTGTTTTGTTGTTGTTTTCCAATTTTAGTCTCGTTGCAAACACTCTCTCATAACAGTTCAGAACTATTTTACATTTTGGCAAATTGGTGGGTAATTAATGTGAATTTGTGTAATCTCAGTGTTCTGGTATGATCTGCTTACACCCCGCTGACGCTAGGCACTTACCTGAAGCTGACTGGTGTTTGAAGTCTGAAGCTGATTGGTGTTTGTTTGGGTTATGGCTGTTGCTCAAAAGAGGAAGCAGAGAGGGAAATAATTGCTGCCAGTAATAAATCAAATGTTAACCATAGTCCATGTTATGTCACGGTTTCCAATTGTGTGCTGTCGCCTGGGCCATAAACATCACATAAATGATGATCCAAAAAAAAAAAAAAAACACTAAAATGCTGGCCCATGTGTTCAGTCATGTCATATCCAGACCAAACGTGACAACAATCCACACTTGTCCCAAAAAATTGTTAGTTCAGTACACAATACACATTCATTTTCTAATACAGCCTTATATACTACTCATAGGCTGTTGAAATTTGAACAAAATATATAGCAAATACTTGAAGTAGTTAATATATATCATTCCTGTAAGCACTGTATTTAACAGCGTGTCTGAGGTAGTCCCTCCCACGCTTTGATTTCATTGGTCGACTCACCTGCCATTCTGCCCTCATTTATTGAAAAACACTTCATACCTTCAGTAAAATCACTTTGACAACAGTTTCATAAAAATCATAGTAAAATTGCTCAGAAATGTGAAGCATTGAGAATTCCATGATATTCTTGCATTTTTCAGTCTTTGTATGAACTGTTGTAAGGGACAAATGAAAATCAGGAAGTGAGCAACTGTTTATTTGTTTGCAATTGTTTACCATAAAAGTTCACGGACAATTAATTTACAGTAAATGGCTCTCCTTAAATATTAAACAATCAGATAATTGAAAACATACTGTACATCTTTCTGAGGGTTTTTAATTGTAAACTCATTTCACAATGAACGTCTCCAGAGCGGTTTGGTTTCATTTCTGCACTGTTTTGGTCATACTTTTCCTGTTCTGGTTACAAGCTAAACTACTGAAAAAACAATAACAATAAAAACACCGTAACTTAATAAGCATAGACAAAGGCATTAATCGTTATATATTGTGCAAGCATTGCAGAACAACCAAAACATGCACATACTTGAATACTGAAAACAAATATGATTTTCCCAATTGTGTGCATTCATACTGATATGACTGATTCTGTTTCTGAGCACAGAAGGTTTAAATGTATTTGACGTCTCCTACAGCCGCCTCCAGGAGCTTCAGTGTCTCGCTCAAAGGCACAATGATGGGAAGATCGGTCTCTCAGTAAACCTCACATGGCATGTCATTTTGTGCACTTGTGCAGTTCCTCGTTCAGTACGGCGGACATTTAAAGGTTTGAGATGTTCAAAGCATCTTTCTGTACAAGTTCTAACAGGTGTTTGAATGACAACATTTTGAGTTTATAAGATTGTTATGGTTGCCGTATCTCCTTTGACATTATAGTCAGGGTTGGGAGGGTTATATTTCAAATGTATTTCACTGCAGATTACAAAATACACGCTTTAAAAAGTAATTTGTAGATTGAGATTACTCAAATTTTGTAACAATCTAAATACTTTTGAATGCTTTGTAATTCTAATAAAGTTTGTGAAACAAAGGGTCCTCTGGAGAAAAATGACATCTACAAAACGTAGGATGTTGGTTTTCCTCTGCATATAATTTTTAACAAAATCAGTTTCCCACAATATTTCTTAAAAGAGAAAAAGTGCAGATAATCTTTAAAAATAAATGAATAAAAAAGGAATTTACTGATGCTCAAGAAGGCAGCACGATGCATTAAATTGTACTTATTTTGTCTTATGGGAAACATGTAAGTATTAGATTCTAAAGGGCAGTAAATTAAAAAAAAAAAAAATCTTGAAACAAAATAAGAAATCATCCTGTTCAAAAGTTTCCACCCCCGCTCTTAAAGCACTGTTTCTTTCTGGAGCATCAGCAAATGTTTTGACCTTCTGTAATAGTTGTGTACCGAGTCCCTCAGTGTGAAAAGATGGATCTGAAAATCATAGTGTTATTGTTGGACAGCAGAAGATGCTGGAAGACCTGAGAAAGTGAAGAGCTGGGGGATTTTTCTGAAGAACAGCAGGCAGAAGAACTGCTCAGGATGAACACGGGACTCATCAACAACCATCACTAAACATGACCACAGTCCATCAGTTTCTATCAATTCAGTTATTTTGTCTTGTGGAGTACAGTATGGAAACATCTGCTGTGTGAAATCGCTTATTCAGGACAGAAATAAAATGCAATTTTTATGATCCCTCTAATTTTGTTAAAATGATTACAATTTTGCAGATTCTGCAAGGGGTATGAAAGAAAACGTATCTTAGGATGCTTTTGCAGACCGTCAGATTCAGAGAATCACCAACTGCTGTTTCCACTAATTGCCCGATACAGTTTACATTAATCTTTAAATGACATTAAAATTCAAAGAGATCACTTTGGTCATCTAAAATACTTTTTAGATGTAACTGTAATTTGACTACCAAATGTAGCTGTAATGAAACACAGTTACTCATATTTTATATTTTAAATGTGTAAGTTAGATGTGCTCCCTTACTCCCCAACCCTGATTATAATCTGCTGTCCTTTAGAAAGACATGCTCGTTTATCTTCAGTGTTTAAACATGGCCTTTGCTAACTCGTGCTACAAAATATACGCTCTTACAGTATTCTCGCTCTCTAGAGCAGACACTTCAAAGTTCTTCCCGTTATAATGACTTCCTCCTGAAGCGTGGCAGATCTCTGAGGCTGAGCCCAGGAGAAAGCGTGCTGCCTGGAGAGGACACGACCGTATCGTTCCTGGTCGAGGAGCCGCCTTGAATCTTGTAGGAAACAGAGTTGCAGTACACCGAGTTGATGTTGCACTCAGGGCACTTGTTTGGGGCCGGGGCCGAGCTGTGGCAGAAGCCCAGGTGATAGCAGACGCAGCTGCAGAGCAGGCTCAGCTGGGACCGAGACTGGCTGGCGTTTAAGGGCAGGGGCAGGGGCGAGTAGAGCCCGCGCTCCTCTGCCGGCGACAGGATGAGGTTGGTGCAGCTGGTGCCCTCCTCTATGGGCAAGAACAGGTTGCTGTGGCAGTGATTCTCCTGCGCCAAACTCACGGCCGTCAGGTTACGCCCTCTCTTCAACGAGGCCCGCTCCTGCGCATCCCGCTTCTCGTCCTCGCTGTTCATAGTGAGGAACCTCAACACCACCAGGTTGAGGAAGGCTCCGATCACGGTCAGCCCCACCAGGATGTACATGAAGCTAAAGACCACGTAAGGGGTCTTCTCCTGGAGGTCCTCCTTCTTCTGAAGAGCCACGAAGTCGCCGAAGCCGATGGTGGTGAGGGTGATGAAGCAGTAGTAGTACGCGTGGAAGAAGGTCCAGCCCTCGAAGTGCGAGAAAGCAGCGGCCCCCACGCACAGAGTTCCCAGGCAGGACAGGAACCCCACCAGCACCATGTTTTCCATGGAAATCTCAGTGCGATGCAGCCCTAGGCACTTCTTGACGCGGCTGAGGAGGTAGCGGACGAAGGTGTTCATCCTCTCGCCCAGACTCTGGAACATCACCAGCGTGAGCGGGATGCCCAGACCCGCATAGAACATGCAGAAGACCTTCCCTGCGTCTGTGCCGGGGGCCGCGTGCCCGTAACCTGCACAAAAACACCCACCAGAGACACCAGGGTTAGATCGGAGGATGAGATGCTGTTTGAAACCCATGCTTTGAAGACACTGAACTGAGAGAGGATAGACTGTCAATGTCGTTTTGAACGTTTGCTTATGCTTTATTTTAAAAAGGTGTCCTTGTTACGTCAAATAAGAACCAAATTACAGGATTGATTTTTTGTCAAGCCTGTATTATTAAACTCACGGTATGTAATTCTCTGGTGTTAAAAGTGTATTGTAGAATTTACAGCAAGGTCTTGGAGGAACATGCAGTGGCTGTACGGTAAGGCCAACACTCATAGCATGCCAAACCTGTGAGGTTCGAACCACGCATGGGCTGTTGATGTTTCAGCTAATACTGTATCCAGAATATTACATGGACATAAATGCGGGTTTAGGGATTTTAGTTAAATGTGTGATTTTCTCTCATAAAACAATAAATGACATTACTTGATTAAAATAAAAAAATATAACCAGATTTCTCAGCATTATGAGATCACTGCATGATACTAACAATGCCAAAGCCATGAGCAACTTTCACAAATGTTTCTGAGATGCATAATGCAGATTTCTTGTTATGAGCCTCATCTAAAGGTGCACAGACTTCAGATGACATACAAAACACCACCAAGGTCACACTCAGACACGTTCAGGTAAAAATATCATGTTCAGGTGATATTGTTTGTGTTTTCCATTATTGTAAACTCACAGTAAAAACAACTTTTTTTACAGTGCATTTCACAGAAATCTGTTTATTTGCAGTGTTACTGCAAAGTAGAATTGGCAATAAAGTAGTCGAACTTTTACAGTACCTTTCTTAGAGCATACTGAGAAATATTAGTTAACATTTAGTTAGATTTCAGTGTAAAATGGCAGTATATTCCTGGTTAATGATTGCATTGCTCTCACAGTAAACTCACAGCGGAGCTTCTCTTGTGTCTGTCTGCTTACCGACAGCTTTATCATGAGTCATGTGAATTTATCATGTGAATTCCCAGTAAATGACTGCTGTTAGCAGCGGTCTGTGATGCTCCGTGCTGTGGTTTATGGTACAGGTGCATATTTTTCCAGGTATATCACAGTAATCTTTTATGTATATATTTACAATATTCACATTTACATTTAGTCATTTAGCAGATGCTTTTATCCAAAGCTACTTACAAATGAGGACCATAGAAGAAATCAAAACCAACACAAGAGCAATGATACTCAAGTGCTATAACAAGTCTCAGTTAGCTTAACACGTAACAAGGGATTTTTGGGGGGGGGGGGTTTATTATATAATAAATAAAAGAAAAACAGATAGAATAGAAAAAGAATAGAGCAAGCTAGTGTTAGAGGCCTTTTTTGTTAATTGTATAATAAATAAAAAGAAAACAAAAATAAATAAAAAAGAAATAAGAAGAAATCTAATTGTTGGATTTTTTGAGAGAAAATTGACGAAGTTAATAAATGAAAATAAAGTCTGCAAGTCTAAAAGGTGCAAGGGTTTTTTTAGAGAACAGAATTGAAGAATAGAATTAGAATAGAGAGTGCTAGAGTTAGAGGGTCAAATAAAGATGGAAGAGATGTGTTATTAGTCGATTCTTGAAGACAAATAACAATCATAATTCTTCATATGTTAACTTGGCCCTCAAATCGACTTCACATTGGTCTACTCAATATTTTTCTGGATTTAGAGCCTGTTGGTGGATTAAGCACCAAAGCTAAAACAAATAGTTTAGTTGCACCTCAAAGAAACAATTAATACATCATATTTTTTAAACAGAAAGACATCGCTGCCTCCTCACAAAGTTCCTAAAAAGGAGTGGTGAAGAGATGTTCATAAGCTAGAGGTGGATAATGGCTCTTATGTGATGTCCACATCATTTTTATCAGCAACACAGTCTGACAGACATATATCTCCCAACCTTTAAGTAGATTTCTAATCACAAATACAAGTCACAAACGTGACTCGATGAAACGTGGCCATTCATCGTAATATCGGCATTCACTACGAAAATGAATCATGAGATAATATATTTTCATTAAAGAGTGGAGTGATAAGCAAAATAGTGAGTATATTTCATTAAAGAAATTGTGATTCAGTGTTGTATAGAAAATACTGAGGACTGTTTACTAATAAAACCAAGAGGTGTGTTTTCCTCATTTTTTAAAGGAAACTTCAGCAGTTTTGAGGCTTGAATTGAGGAACTGATTAAACTAAAAAAATTAAGGAAAGAAGGCTACCTATTTATTTGAAGAGAATTAGCTCAATTTTGCGGTTTTATTTTAGAGGTGATTGTTAGTTCCCAGCATGCTTTGCATATAGCTGGATGGAGAGTAAATTTTGAAATTAAATGCTATTTTATGTGTTTTTGAGTGAAGGGAAACATCTATTAATGTTTAATGTTCAGTTATGTTTGACATTTGAAAGAGTTTCTGCTACATTGAAGTTTCCGTTGAGCAGAAGAGTAGAGTTTATGGTTATGGATACTATTATAAGTCATTAAGCCTTGTTCAGTGAGCAGTAGCTTTGCTCGTGCTAGTGCAGTACTTTCCAGTATTTCTCAAGTATTTTCCTGCTTGAGCTGTTTGGCTGTTTACAGTCTAAAATCAAATACAAATAGGCCTCACTCAAAATCACAGACTTTTGAGAATCAACTTAAAATACATGAGCACATTTCACTAATTATATTAAATTCACTGTGTCATAGATTAATTAATTTAGGAGATTTTACATGATTTTTTTCAGGTAGATTCCATTAAAAATCAAGTCGTAAAACTACTCAAAAATATTAAGTGTAATATTGTTACCATATTTTTTTTTAAGTAAATAGTCCGTCCCATTTTTTATAGTGTTGGTTAAGTACACAGCTGCAACTTTCTGCTTTTTTAAAACCCTGAACCAAGCAGAATAACAACCACGAGGACATCTGGCCTGCCAGACTTGGGCCATTATAGAAGCAGATGGTTTGGGCTCTCTGAGAGGTTTCAGAAGCGGTATACTTACAATTCAACACTAATAAAGAAACAAATAAGACGTTTGCTTGCCAATGTGAATGGACATTCAATCACAGCATTGCTCCATATATGTTTCCTTTGGTACCATATCCCACAGTGCATCGGGATTTGATTGCACGTTTTGCAATAAACTGGCAGAAAATCGCTTACATTCACTGCAAATAGTTTACTGTTAATACTGTAAATTCCTGGCCACTTTTTATAGTGTAGGCCTACTTCTTTAGGGATAGGCTTAGGGTTAGTTTCTCGTAGTTATGCGCAATTTAATGTTATAACATGTAACAAGGACACTGTAAAATGAAGTGTTAACGGAAGTTTGAAGTTTGTAGATTATGATGTGTCATGCGATAGTTACTAATTCTTATACTGAAAAGACTGAAGCTCACCTATCGTGGTGATGACAGTTATTGCGAAGTAGAAAGATCCGGCGAATTTCCACTGTCTGCCGGCGCGATGGGGCTCCGCCTGCAGCACCACTCGCTCGATCTCCCGGTAGTCGTCCTCGGTGAAGCGGTACTTTCTCTTCATGTCGCTGCGCTTCTGCTCCAGCATGCGCTTCCTCGCGCTCTCGGTCTCGGACTCCAGGGCGTCGAAGACCGCGGCGCCCACCAGCAGATACGAGAACATGCAGAGGATGAGCGACAGCGTGCGCACGTTCTGCTTCTTCATCTTCATCTTCATCTTCAGAGCAGCTCTAACAGGTTGTGCATCGCTATTAGCACTCTGTCTGTTTACGAAACACTGAGCGACAGGGAATCCAGGTATCGTTTCAGACGCATGTTGGAAGAAGAACAGAGTCCGTCGTGTTCGTGTCTTCGATTTCTTTCGTAGGTAAATAAGGTGTGTCGTAGAGATCAAACTAACTGAGCTCTCCTGTTTTAAACCAGTCTTCCTGGTCTGCGCAAATCGTGCGAAGGAGGTTTCCAAACTGAACCTGTCATGACTGGCAACCAATAAAATCTCCTGGAGTCCAGCTGCATCCCCAGTCAGTCAGTCAGTCAGTCAGTCAGAGGAGCGCAGGTGTGTGTGATCAGGGCCGAGCTCGGAGCGCTGTCCGCGGTGCTGAAGCGCTGCCTCCGCCGCTGTCTCAACACAGCTCCAGCGCCACGGTTCGACACTTGAATGCCATTGTATTCATTATCAAACGAATGGCGTTTAATCAACAGAAAGATATTTTTAAAAAGCGTATTTTAGAGCAAAACATTAAAAAAGGTTACACTTTATTGTGTACAGTGTAATTATACACTATATTGCCAAAAGTACTGGGTCGCCCCCTTCTAATGAACAGGTTTGACTACTTTAGTAATTTCTGTGAGTACAAATCTTAATGTTTAAGCATATAATGATATTCTAGGAAATTGTGTGCTTCTAATATTATAGCAACAGTTTGGACAGGACCCTTTTCTATTCTAACATGACAATGCCTCTGTGTATAAGACAAGGTTCAAAAAGAAAATGATTGATTGAGTCAGTGTGGAAGAACTTGACTGGTCTGCATAAAACCAAGTCCTAATCCCAGTTAAACACCTCTGGTGTGACTGTAAATGCAGACCTTGAGCCAAAAACTCATCACCAAACACCAGTGACTTTATATAGACAGTAGTTGGGACACCCCCTTCGCCTTTAGAACAGAAAAAATGCACCTCCAAATTTGTGGCAACAACGATGGGAACATAATTTATGTATTTAAAAATTGTATTTCCATCTCTGTTGCAACAGTTTTGGAAGTGTCTAAAATTACTGTACCCATATGTACAAGTCACTGGTGTTTGGTGATGAGTTTTTGGCTCAAGGTCTGCATTTACAGTCACACCAGAGCCAGTGTTCAACTGGGATTAGGACTTGGTTTTATGCAGACCAGTCAAGTTCTTCCACACTGACTCAATCAATCATTTTCTTTTTGAACCTTGTCTTATACACAGAGGCATTGTCATGTTAGAATAGAAAAGGGTCCTGTCCAAACTGTTGCTATAATATTAGAAGCACACAATTCCCTAGTAGGCAAACCTGTTCATTAGAAGGGGGCGACCCCAATACTTTTGGCAATATAGTGTATATTTAAAGCTGCAGTCCGTACTTTTTTTTTTTTTTTTTTTTTTGGTTAAAAATGATCCGAAATCAGTATTTGAGCAAGTACATAACCAGCCAGTGTTCAAAACTATCGCCTTACTTTAGCCCGATTCACAACGGTTAACTTAAAATGTTTTCTAATTTGAGTATCACGGGTAGGTTTTCGCGGGAAATTCGATCATGGCACTGTGTCATTACGTCACGTCTGTAAACATGAAGAAGTTTTCCCGGCTACTAGGCTATCGCATGTGAGGATCCTGCAGGTGGCGGATCGTTTATAGCCTTTTCTCACAGCAGCTAGAATAATGAAATCCATCATTTTGATGGCGGATTGTGATCCAGAAAGGATTATGTGTTTATGAAATGTATGTGAATGAAATTAAATTATATTCCAGTTTTAAATGTGCTTCTGATTACAGATAGCCTACGTGGGATTACACAAGATTTGTATTTTAAAGAAAACCAGTTCAAAGGGAGCATAGTTTGCTTTTTGGGTTAAAAGAATTTCTTAATATGAAATTCGAATGACATGACAATTAGAGATTAGACTGTACAGAAATTGAAATCTACATGCTAATACACACTATACTCATAGTCATGCAATGCAATGCTGATGCTGTTAACATTAATAAGTTGAGAATAAAGTATAGCAATAATAATACTTTGCACAGTTAGATGTGATATGAGCTAACCGATCATTAGATTTAATCTCCATTGGTAGCGTGATTTATTGTGATGCTTTTTTCCTCAGTTGGTCAGAACAAACGTGACTGACTTGTTACTTACTTGTTCAGATGACAATATAAGGTGAAAATTCTGATTTGGGTCGTATATTCCAAGACATAGGCTAGAATCTGTGACCGGTGCGGTGACTGACAGCTACACATACTCCTCAAAACATCAGATTCATCCGCGCTGGAGCCGCGCCGGAGCACAACCCACGCAATGAAGATAATTCCGCAAACAGCTGCAATTCCAGCTTTTCAAACAGAGATGGCGACAAAGAGGCAAAACTTACCGACTGCAGCTTTAAGTACTGAGTAATATTAATTAACTACATGTACTTACTATATGGTTAGGGTTAAGATTAGGGTTTGGTTTAGGGTTACATGCATGTAATTATGCATAATTTATTGTTATTATAATAGTAAATGCATGTAACATGTGTAACAAGGACACCTCAAAATAAAGTGTTACCAGACAAAAAAAAAAACAAACAAAAAAAAAAAAAACCTTTGTTAGGTTTCTGATTGTAAAATGTCAGTGGATCATGTCAGTCCACAGTTAACGATCTTACCCAGATTAGATCGGTAAGTTTTTGGATTTTGGATTTTTGTTACACAAGCATGTTAGCTGCGTAACTTGAAATGCTGGCTAAGCTAACTAATACAATTAAAACTAATAACTAATACAGTCAAAACAGCACACCTGCACATGTCTACTGGAAGATGGATGCAGTCAACAAGCAAAAATGGCTTATTAAACAGCATACTGACTCAGGCCCCACACACTCTTCTTACAGTACTGTGTCTTCAGCACAGACACAGACCACATGAGGGAGCACTGGTGCATAACCAGTATAGCATTAAAATAATATAAAGTCAAATAAAATAAATAATTCAGGGTCCCACTTTATATTGTGACCTTAACTACTATGTACTTACTTCAAAAATAAGTACAATGTACTTATTGTGTTCATAATGTACTGCAAAAAAACTTTAGCTGCTATTGAGGTGGGATATGGGTAAGGTTAGGGACAGGTAATTACATATAGGTATTTAAAAAATATAAGTACAATGTCAAAACATGTATGTACACAATAATTGCATTGTACCAACTGATTCATTTAAATGTAAGTACATAGTAGGTAAGGCCACCTAATATAAAGTGGGACCCAATTTAGTGCTAGTAACATACTTGTGTATGTACAAAACATAAAAAAAAAAAAAAATTCAAAAGTTCCACTAACTTAAATCTGGAGTTATAAACTTTAAGGTAATGCCTCCTTTTCAAAAATAAACTCCAGAATTAAGTTAATAGAACTTTAGTTTTTTATTTTGCACTGCACAAGCATGCTAAAATTAAATTGAAATACTGAGGAGGCTAACTTATACAATCTGACTGCACATAATTTATTGCAAGGTCATGGAAAAACATGGGATGAGCAACACTGAACATTCCTCAGAGACCGTGCTGGGCAGCATAGAGGAGAAGGTACTGATTGGTTAGTTTGAATTCCTCAGATTTGGTTTTAACCACATGGTCAATAAAATAATAAAAGAAGATAGTATCTGATGCTCTGGTGTGGTTTTTCTCTGGACAGCTGGGTTAGATGATACAGTGGTCAGTCAGCTCCCTTATTTTGATGAAGTTCAGGAAGAGATCATTTCCACACACCAGACCACAAGCTCATCCCTATTCTCTAATAAACAGAAGCTGTCTCTATGGCAGGAGCATTTCAGTAGGTACTAATATACACAGGGAGGACACAGAGTGATTTGGGGGCCCTAAGCAAATTCCAGGTATGGGGCCCCAACGCACCAACTACAGTTTACTTGTAACCCTTATTTGCTGCCTCACAGCTTGAAGTTTATTTAGTATTGAAGTCATCTATTATTAAGTGAAAAGCTTTGGTCGTTGGAGTCTTGTACATTAATGCTCCCAGGAAAAACAAAAGCAAATCATTTTGAACATTCAATACAAATGAAATCATGAAACAAAACATGAGGCCTGTAAACCTCAAAAATGTGTTTACTTTCTTCTCTGAGGTGAGAATCTCTGTTGTGAGACACTCATTGCCACATGAACAAATAATGTATAGGCTTGACCATTTTAAAAACATATTTCAATGGCTCTGGGCTATGCCTAACACAGTATAGCCTGTTATTCTTTTATTTGTGTTAATAAATAAAATAAAAACATTGTTTAATAATTTAAAACTAAACATTTTATCATTCTGTTAGTTATAATAAACTAAAAGCGTGCAAAGAGCTCTTGTAATCGCTAAAATCTGCAACTCTCTTCAGTTCATCGCAATCTAACGAAGTTTCGTTATAATCAATGAAGCTCTACACTGCACCGCGAATCTCTTATTTACATCTTGATTACACAAACACACTTTATACGACAAATCTGTTTCCCACCAGATCACGGGGCCTGATATCTTAAATAGCAGTCACACCACTTATTGGCTATCTCATCCCTGGAATATATCATTTGGGTGCTAATATGTACACTTTAGGGGTAAAAAGGTGCAATGGTGCACTTTTTGAAAAGGTACCACCGCAGTGACAGCTTTTGTCCCTTGTTTTCTGCGAGTGTGTAAGTTGTATTATAGGATGCCACTGAGGGAACATCAACAAACCTGATGTGATTCTGCTCTGAGTGCTAAGACCAGTAGGGCCGTACACATTACTCCTGTTCTTAAGTCTTTGCAGCAGATCAGTCTATTTCTCTCTTCTGGCTCTTCCACAAAGTAGAACTAAAACATCTGAACAATGCTGGATTACGAAGCGCTGCTAGAGCCATACTCGGCTCTGTTCTTCTGTCACCGTTTGGTGTAAGCAAGGAGAGCGTTAAGGCAAAGATTACACATTAGGTTACTACTGACTCTCCAAGGATCAGAAAGCCTAAAAAACCCTTATCAAACAGCAATCACCTACATCACCACACATTGTTTGGGAGGGTTTCAAGAAAAAAAGAAAAGAAAATGTTCTCATCCAAAAACAAACTCCAGCTGTCAGACACTGGAACTTCCAACGGAACTGGGTTTAATGGTCAGATGAGACTAGATGAAAGCTTTTTAGCTGCAAACACTCAAGATGGGTTTGCGCATACAGGAGTAAAAAAGTACCCCATGAGAACAATGAAATATACCGCTGTATCTTTAATGTTGTGGGTACTGGATGTCTTGCTCAGATAGATGGCCTCATGGATTCTAGCAAATACCAACAGATAATAAATTCCCATAACACCCGATATACCTGTTTAGAATATCATGTAGGTCCCCCTCGGCCAAGGCGTGGGCTCCACAAGACAGCAGATCTTTAAGTTCTCGTTACAACCAGAGACCGAGTCTGCAAGCAAATATCACAACAATCTCTAATCTCTCTAACAACCTCTAAAAGCACAGAGTGAGTATTATTACTCGTGATGATGAATCTGAAGGCACGCATGTTCATCACCTATTACAGACACTTTTAAAAATAAAGGGTCTACTCTAAAAGGTGTTTTTTTGTTGTTGTTGTTGCAGTGATGCCATAGAAGAACTATTTTGGTTTCCCCAAAGAACCTTTCATTGAACAGTTCCTAAATGAACCATTTTTTTTCCTAGTGTGAAGAACATTTCTTAATCTAAAGAATTTTTCTACAGCAAACTACAGCCACTCAAATAGCTCAAAATACACAGCATGCTTTCTCTGTCTCGTGGTGACTGTCCCTGCATCTTAAATGGTATAAATCACATTTCAAAGGGCATTTTCAATGGGGAGCAATGAAGCTATATTCAAAATGGATTTAGCATTGTTAATTACAATAACTAGTTGAAAGAACTGTTGCTAGAATTAGAACAAAGACTTGAGACTCTCTTGCTGCCCAATGTATCTAACAGGTGCCATTGTAGTGAAATAATCGATGTGATTCACTTCACCAGTCAGTGGTTGTCTGATCGGCGTATATTAGTCTGTCTGTCTCATCCTTAGGTTAGCACTGTCAGCCGGATCCGGTCCACATCCAGACGTGATGGTGGAACAACCACAGCACAGCGAAGACCTCAACTAGACAAACCCTCGGAGTATGGGAACAATAATCTCAGACAGCAAATAAAGACGCTATGACTCTGAACAGGTCGTAAAAAAAAACCTGGGGTTGTGATGATTTAGAGAAACTCAGTCAACCAGGCAAAGTTTTAAGAGAGTGGAAATACACTGCTCAAAAAAATTAAAGGAACACTTTTTAATCCGAGTATAGCATCAAGTCAATTAAAATTCTGGGATATTGATCTGGTCTGCTATAGCAGATAATGTTAATCAGTTTCAGCTGCTTTAGGCATAATGAAATTAATAACAGGAGCTACAGGATGTGTTAAACAATGAGATAATCAAAAATAAGAAGGAACAGTTTCAACACAGGTAGAGGCCACTGACATTTTTTTCCCTACTCATCTTTTCTGGCTGTTTTTCACAAGTTTTGCATTTGGCTAGGGACAGTATCACTACTGGTAGCGTGAGGTGATACCTGGACCCTACAGAGGTTGCACAGGCAGTCCAACTCCTCCAGGATGGCACATCAATACGTGCCAATGCCAGAAGGTTTGCTGTGTCTCCCAGCACAGTCTCAAGAGCATAGAGGAGATTCCAGGAGCCAGGCCGTTACTCTAGGAGAGCTGGACAGGGCCGTAGAAGGCCTTTAACCCATCAGCAGGACCAGTATCTGCTCCTTTGTGCAAGGAGGAACAGTATGAGCACTGCCAGAGCCCTACAAAATGACCTCCAGCAGGCCACTGGTGTGAATGTCTCTGACCAAACAATCAGAAACACACTTCATTAGGGTGGACTGAGGGCCCGACTCTAGTCCTCTAGTGGGCTCTGTGCTCACTGCCCGGCACCGTGGAGCTCGATTGGCATTTGCCATTGAACACCAGAATTGGCAGGTCCACCACTGGCGCCCTGTGCTTTTCACAGATGAGAGCAGGTTCACCCTGAGCGCATGTGACAGACGTGAAAGGGTCTGAAGAAGCCGTGGAGAACGTTTGCTGCCTGTAACATCGTCATACGTGACCGGGTTTGGTGGTGTGGGTCAGTGATAGTCTGGGAGGCATATCAATGTGGAGGGACACACAGACTTACAGGTTAGAGACGAGACCGCCTGACTGACAGGAATCGATGAAACTTGACCCAATGTCAGACCACGCTGTGGCAGTGTTTCCTGGTTCCTCCTGCGCACGTATAACACACAAATTTTGTGGGAAGCAGAGTATACAGGCAGTTCCTGGAGGACAAGGAACAGCGTTGCCGACGGCCCCACGCCGCCTCTGACATAATGTCCCAGAGGTGTTCTATTGGATTTATGTTTCACTCCATCTGACGCCGCCAGGTTGCCCCTCAGACTGTCCAGGAGCCCAGTGATGCCCTGGTCCAGATCTGGGAGGACACCAGACACCACCATCCATCGTCACGCTTACATGCCCCGGTTGTTGTGCATACAAGTACGTGGGGGCCATACAAACTACTGAGTACTATTCTGAGTTGCTGCAATGAAATTTCAGCAAAATGGACTAGCCATTTTGGCTATGGACTAACTTTGATTTTCGGGGTGTCTTTGAATTCAGCCCTCTGTAGGTTGATAAATTTAATTTCCATCAAACGATGTGGCATCCTTTCATTCCTAACACATTACCCAGTCCATATCAGTATAGATATCCAGCATGATATTTTTCCCCATTGAGATCTGATGTGTTTTCAAAGTGTTCCTTTAATTTTTTTGAGCAGTGTTGCCATTTATCATGAAAAGAACCACAGCTCTCATATTGAGGACATCAGCTTCAAGAAATACATAATATCCACAAGCCATTGTGAAATACCCAGAGGCTTGGTGGACTTCCACAGAAATAAAGTCCACTGTCTAGAAGGCAATTACATCTCTCTGTCTGGATGAAAACTGAGTCCAAACTTTGGGAAATAGGAGGGCAGGCATCAACCTTTGAAATAAATTATAAATAAATAAATAAAAATATAAATAAATTGATAAAGTTGTTGAAAATAGACAATATAGTTGTTCCAATAGTTTTGAAGCATTTGACAGGAAGAAAACAAAAAAAAAACTCATCAGCCACTCAACGCAATCAAATGGTTTTCAGCATCAACATAGAGCAGTTACAAGCTCCAGGATGACGGTTTGGAGTAAATTATGATTAAGACAGTACAAACATTAAAACCCTTTAATAAAACCTGTTTGCTCTTTATATATTAAGCATGGAAGTCACTTTTCGAGGTGGGTAGCTAACACTTTTGCCAATGTTTTACAACATTCAGAAGTGAAAGAATCCTGTAAGCATGCAAGAAATGAAATAATAATACAGAGCAAAAAGCCATTCTGCATAAACGGATAAGAGTAACGGGGCCAATTTATCTGGACATTTCTTGAAAAACTTCAGGGAAGCCATCAGGACCAGGATTGCCTGTATAATCTGAACAATTTCCTTAATATGGGCCATCAAGAGCACAGCTGGATCAATTGTAGGGTCTTTTCCTAGGTCCTGTAGGAAAGATTTCATTACATCAATATGCTCATATATTTATCAATACAAGAGGATTCAGAATAAGATCCTGCAGCCCAAAGGCTGATCGGCATTAGGCAAGATCAGAGTTCAGTGACTATCGTTAAAAGATGAGCAGAATACTCAGAGTATCTCAAATGAACTGCCTTTATCTGGTTTATTATCATCTGGTCTTCATCACAGCTGTTGCCATGGTAACCGGATTCAGAAATAGCAGTCCAGCGCTGAGGCCAATCGCTTGTACAGTCTCTGGATGGTGGATGATGCTATTTATAGACGCTGAATGTGTGACATGCAGAGATGTGTTAACTGTCCTGTTAGTCAGCAGAGAAAACAGGCCACAGAAGGCAAACTTTAGAGATAATTACAGTTACAACTGCCAAAAAACCTGGCAGCATCTTGTCCTTGACAGCTCAGACCTGGACCGCTGATTTCATCTTAAAACATATTACAGATTTAACATCCAGTCTTTACTGACAGGCAGACATGAGTGCATATAAATAAGCACAGACAATGGATAATAGGTGGGTGGATAGTTTATTATTCACATTTACATTCATGTATTTGCAAGAAAGTGCACATTTTGTACACCTATGCATCAGTGAGATTCATACAACAGTTGTGTGTGTGCTTGTAATCTGCATGTACAACCTACATGACTGACTGTGACTGTGAAGCCCTTATGTTGGTTTTAAACGCACCCCACCGCAGAGCACTCACGTATGCTGTTCCAGCAGCGCTCAGAAAGCCCACAGCGTCTCTTTCGCAGCTCAATACACTTTTAACTCTTTTTAGTATCAAGCACATGCTGTCACGTTACGTGATCTGACTGATGTGCATGTCAGGAAAGTAAAGGAATGCAGCATGGTGTTTTCATAATCACTGGAAACCAAAACTAAAATTCTTTTAAACACCTATGAGAGCAAGGGGGCCCCCCTGGTGGTTTAGGGCCCTGCGTAACCTGCGTACTTTAAAGGGAGGACTCGCGCTGTGCTTCAGTCATTCGACTGCTTGGTGACACGAAACTTTGGATTCTTTTGGAAAAATGTTTATTGGCAGTGAAGAAATTTAGAAACTTTGCGAAATGTGTCTGAAATGTAAGTTATTCAGTATTAATTACTCTGTCCTGATCAGCTGACAGTACACTACAGGTGCATCTGCTGCGTTTCGCTCGTTTGGTGTATTTGTTCAGGGTTAGAACTCATCAAGGGGCCTCATTTATGAAACGTATGCATGCACAGATTTGATCTTAGAGTGTGTGTACGCTAAAATCCATCATTCATAAAGACATCTTTGATGTCGAAAAGTGCTTAGTGATGAATCTGTTCATCACATAAAACAATCAAGTCTCTTCAGAAAATTTGGACTAAACTTGCCTGCAAACAACATGAAATATTATTTTATTTTCAGATGTATGTATTTTGCAGGAGTTCCGTGAGTCGTTTATTTCTCCACCCCCTGACTCGGAGCATCGTCAGTCCTGTGTGAATGCAGACGCTTTCCAGGAGCAGGGCTGGAGACTGCTGTACTGTACAACAATAAAGGCACAGCAAAACAAGAACTGACCAATGAGGACTGAAACAAAGGGCTCTGAGTGTAAACAACCAACAGTACAGACTGATGAGAAACATGGAAACTAACAGAAACAGTACAGAACCAGACTACAGAAGAAGAGTCCCAGAACAAAAAGGTCCACAGGAAAAAACCCCTGTCGAGCCAACATCAAAGTCTGTCATGTAGCACCTCATAAATGAGGTGTCAAATTAGCATTCTTACTGAGCCAATACAGTAAATTCAACACATTTCAATATACTGCAACATACCTATTGACCATGTGTGGCTAGGCCTATATACTGACACAAAAAAAATATTTAGAAATGAAGACAAAAATAGCATTACATGCAATATTCATAAAGTTTTATAATATATCCATATATTTTGTTTCGTAAGGGTATTTTATTGTGTACATACATGTACCCATATAAATGTGAATGTATGTACAGACATATACACATTCACGGAATGAGTTACAGCAGATTTCTAGTTCCCAGCATGCTTTGCTTCTGACAGTTATAGGAGAGTAAATGTTAAAATTAAATGCTATTTCATGTGTTTTTGCTTAATATTAATATAAGGGGAGATTTGTTAGTAAGTGTTAATGTTCTATTGTTTTTAAAAGGTTTTATGGTATGTCAGTTTTTGGTGTTAAGTTGTTCTGAAGAGTAGAGCCTGTGGTTAGGTTGACGTTTGGCTTATGACTATATGTTACTTTATTTCAAAAGTAGTAGCTGTGCACTTCAGCACAGTGATAGTCTCTTTGCTAAATACTTCAGTACATGCAGGTGTGCTTGTGCTATTGTTGATTAGCTATATATGAAATATATATAATGTAAATTTCAAATGAAAAACAATCATACACTTAGAATATAAATTATTGTTTTTGAAATATTGTTTGCTTGCGTGTCCTGTGATGAATAACTGAGATCACAGAACCGAGAACATGCGAATGTATGGTTGAATTATTGAAATAAAGTGCCCCCATTATGGATTTTTGAAAATGATCTTTCATGCAGTGTGTAACATAGCTCTAAGTGGATGAAAACATCCTGCTAAGTTTTAAATCTGAAAGTGCACGGTATATAAAATTATTATCTCTCAAAAGAAAGAGTCGACTCTGAATCATCGAAAGGAGTCGTTTTTAAAATGAATCTCAAGCGTTTCATGTTGACTCAAAATGAAACATTAGTATGGAATTACTTTTGTGCCAATAAAAATGAACGTAATTTTACAAGAAACTTACGAAAATATAAGCTGAAACTGAATAAAATGTCTTTGAAACTGAAAAAAAAAAATCGCAGGCAAAATCTTTGACTTCGTTTTTAAT
Source organism: Tor tambroides (assembly GCA_021397915.2). Taxonomy (NCBI): domain Eukaryota; kingdom Metazoa; phylum Chordata; class Actinopteri; order Cypriniformes; family Cyprinidae; genus Tor; species Tor tambroides. The sequence continues at coordinate 26,613 of JAFVLL020027526.1, forward strand.
ACACGGCATGTTTTGCTATCTGTTTTCTCCTGTTTCTTTCACTGATCTGTATTTACAAATACGCTTCCAGAGTTTTCATTTACACTCCGGATGTTTTCGTTTAC
>JAFVLL020027527.1:0-31458 GCA_021397915.2 Tor tambroides
TGTCTCATATTCATCTTTTAATCATATTTGTAAATGTCTTGACTCCACAGCCAACTGAGCAATTTTGTCTTTACTGTTCCAATACTTTTGGAGGGGACTGTACATGCAATAGGCGATGGAGTTGTTAAACTAACTTTTGACTGGTTAATTTCTAATTATTGTGTCATTGCAATTAATATACAGTGATAAATAGCAGTTTTTGACATCAAGATGACTTAAGTCTTGTTTTCTGGAAAAAATAAAATAAATAAAAGTTAGTTTTTGCTTAAAACAAGATAAAAATCTGCCATTGGGGTAAGAAAAATAGCTTACCTAAAAGGGAAAACAAGATTATTTTTCTTATTTTAAGAAAAAAGCTAACAAAATTTTGATAGATTTTTTCTAAAAAACAAGGCTTAATATCTTGTCATTTTGCTTCTCAAGTAAATTTATCTTTGTTTAAGAACGTTTAAATATTTATAATTGAAACCAACAGAAATACTCAGTAAGAATTTATTTATTTATTCATTCATTCATTTTATTTTATTTTTTTTATACCTAAAATCCAGCCTGAATTCACACTTCTGTAGGGATCAAGACATCCAGATTTTTGGATCAAAGTTATCTAACAAAAAATTGCAAACGACACATAAGGAAGGTTTGAGCCAGCCCAAAATTTTTAGAATTCTGAGTTCTTCTGAGTTCAGAATAGTTTTTTCTTTTGAACAACCCTTTTTCAAGATTTGAATTTGTTTTATTGGCAAACTTCCAATGTTGATATTTAATACTTGGGTTAAGGTTCATATTGCTGTAGTTTATGAATTCATTTATTACTTTATGCGCAGCAGCGATGCTTGTGGAAACACACACATACTGTACCATTTCCATCAACATGAATCAGAGCCACACACAACATGATCTTATATCCATATAATCTCACGTCACACATCTGTGATTTTCCTGTGAATGGGCTATTGTTATTTTAAAAATGACTTGGCAGGGTTAATTATAAGACATGAGATGTGTTAATAGGCCTGGAAAGTATTCTTCATAACTGTTAAAGCTGTCATTAAATTCAGCATTTTCCCAGGGGCTCAAACACACGCCAGGCTGACAGATCTTGAAGTGACCACGATTCTCTAATGAAACCACCCAAACATTGTCGAAAAGCTGTTTCTTTTCCCAGCACTCGAAGCGCCGTGTGCGAGCGGGGGCAAAGGCGGACAGGAAAGCCGTAAGGAATGACTTTTCTGCTCCTGGGTCTCTGTTCATATTCACTCTTTACAGCAAATTAAACAACGGCAGGGCGGGGAGAAACTACAGACACCTCATCCAGATGTGTGAAAATAAATCTGCTCCAGGGTGGAGTATGTCTTCAACAATCATGGAAATTTCAAATGGTTGTGCCACTAGGAAGGTAATATGTGCAGTAATAAAAGCAGTAAATTATTGCTGCGCGAGGCAGAGGTTTCATGCGCGCCGTGAATTACGTGAATTCTCTCGTTGGCCTGTGACCATACATGGGCAAACAGCATCTGTGACAGGTGTTTTAAATAAGCACTCAAGTAAAAAAAAACAAAAAGCAACCTGCTCGGAAGATCATTATTTATAACTTTTGTCAGTCGGCCTCTTCTTTACTTTTAACTAACCGCTGTTTATGCCTTTTTCCTTCAGGTTGTGTGCATAACTTCAAAGTAGTCCAACCAAGACACAACTGTTAGGACAGTGGGTTCTGTAACCTTATTAGAAAAAGGTTATAGTCATTTAAGCATGGAAGTAAAGATTAAATGTGAACTTTTAAAATAAAGAAACATGACGTGAAACTTTTGTGACACTGACCATGTTGACTCCTCAAGGGAAACATACCAAATATTCTGTTTCAATGTGATTCACTTAAATTTGTATGATGGCCGGGCTATTACAGTTACTTTCAACTGCTTACACACTAAATCCTTACTTTTCACACAATTTCTGAAAGCTGACACTCAAACAGCAGAAGCACACACCAAATCTGCAAAACCAGACTTTGACTCAGTTTCATAAAACACTTTTTGCTAAACACAACACACAATTATATGTAACACATACACATCTAACACTAATTCATATTATGGCAAAGATGTTTGCAAATGTTTGCTTTTGAGATGTATTTGTGATATTTTGAAAGCAGTGCTTCATTTTGCAAGAGATGTGAGGCATTTTGTGTGTGCAATTTTTGAATTTGTGTGTAAAGTTTTGAAAAAATGAGGCAAAGTTTTGAAAATGTGTGTAAGCTGTAATACAGTTAGATTTTGCACAAATACAATTCTCAGTTGTAATGTGGGAAGCAGGAGAAAACAAATGCATCTAAGTGCAGCTTACTTTAAAGAAGCACAATCTTGAAGTGGTGAACAAGTATGGTAACCCACACTCAGAAATAGTCCTCTCATCCAAGTTAACAAACACACACACACACACACACACACACATACACACACAAACAAGGATTGATGAGTAGTGTATACACACACACACAGAGAGAGAAAATCCTGCTGGTATTCAGAATCGAACCTGCGACCTCCACATTAGTCCATCTCTCTAACCATTAGGCCACACCTGCCCCCAAGACAAGACCAGAATCTAAAGTCACAGGAAATGCTGGTGAAAAAGCACAGGAAAACCAGGGCTTCAATACAGAATGGTTAAAAAGGGAACAAGGGGAATACCTGAGGAGACAATCAAGGGGAACCAATTATGAAATGAAACTACAAAGGACTACAAAATTAATACAGAAAATGGGAAACTAAGCATTTTAACATAAAAGCCTAAACACAGAAGAGGGAAAACATGACACTAGCCTGGAAGTGCCCAATGCAAAGCATGTTCCTGTGAGTCAGCCGTCAGGGCAGCCACACGCCAAACCACGCTTACAGAGAGCTCAGAATGAGTCATGCTGGGTTCAGACTGCACAGTTTTCAAAGTCATCGATCGCTGCTCTTCTCACACTGCATGACTGTTGCGTGTAAACCGCACGACAGATGGGCAACAGAGGCTCACACATTACACAACGTTTTTATAGGAAGAAGCACCAACAACTCCATCTGGTCTACAAACTATGTTTCACAGCCAAACACACGAGAGTTAATACGGGAAATAACTTAAGATCACACGAGAGACAGGCCGTCTCATGGGAGAATGGATTTATTCCTGTCAAAAATGGTAGTGTTTTGTGAAAAATACAAAATAAAGAAGAATATGAAAGAGAGATGGTTGCTTGCTGATGTTCTGTTGCAGGTCTATTATGACTCCTCCCCCTGATCTTCCCCTTGCCCTGTATCTGCTCTCTCGTTGGCTGTAGATGTCATTTCCAGTCAAAACACATTTCACACTGACTGTGAGTCACCAACAGGTCCAGATATTCAGCATGCAAAATATCTCACAGGCTTCTGCAAAATGTCGGCGCTTCTCTCAGATTGTGTCACGATTGTCACTCACATGAATGAGCACTGATTGCCTCCAATTCCAGGCATTTGCTGCCGACTTCCACAAAACTGTCAGCAAGTGAAAATCAGGGCTATATCATGCAGTTTGAACCTAGCATAAGTAACCTTTCAACCTGGACACATTGCTGGTTTCAAAAACATCTGGATAATGCTCAACAAAATGAAACAGAATGCAGGACTCTTGAAAGTGCATTTTTAAAATTTTAACTACTTTGAATTTGACACAATTAAAAATGGAGTGCCCATGGCATGAGACACTGAAAAAAAAGCATATCAAGCAACACAAAATTAATACCCGTGGCTCCGGATGATATACTGAGGTCTTATGAAGCAAAACAAGTGGTCTGTGCAAGAAACCGAACATTGTTTACAACATTATTACCTGTAATCAAAAGAGAGCTACTAGCCATCAAGTTGGCCCTGAATAAGAGGCGACACTGGCTAGAGGGTTCCCATCATCCATTTTTTTTTTACAACTTAATTTAACCATAACCAAAAGGTACATTTTCTATAATATGAAAATAGTTGAAATGTGTAGTCATTTTTGTGTGTGTTACTTACTATAAAAAAAGACACCCTTGATAACATGAATGTTAATTGTGATGTCTTTTAAAAATATGCATCATTTTCAGTTGTGTAAAAAAAAAAAATTACATATCGACACTCTGGTGTTAAGGGAAAATACTATTTAAACAAAATTGATTATTTTAATATTTTCTTTGGCCAGTGTTATTTGCTTTTAGACAAACTGAACAAAAACTGGAAACCATAATTTTCGATTAGACCAAAATGCACTTTAAATAAACAACAAGGCCATTTTACTTTTTCCTCAGTGCAGCCTCTCACAGACTGACAGTCCGTGGCACAATGTGGACTGTAGGCTAGTGATTGGTTTATGTTCAATGACAAGAAAATACATATACCAATATACTACCATCTAAGTCTCATTTGTCTTATCTCAGCAAATATTGATATATGTGATTAATTTTATCAAGATTTTTGACAATTCCATTAATTTGTAATAAACATGTTTGTATTAAATTTGAAAAGAGTGGAAAAATAAAGGCATTTTCTCCAGTAGTCTCAGACTTCACTGTACATGTGTGTGAACTCTACAATAATGGAGCCATCATCATGTAGATCAAAATGCATTTCCCCGATGCTATTTTTGTTTTCCAAAGCCTGTTCACACAGCAGTTGTGTCTTTAGGTCTAAATTTAACTGTTTCTTTGGAAATGGAAAGGCCAATTGGAAAATAAGGACTAAATATAATCTCCTGTGTGCGAGCAGACAAAAGAGCAATCTGCTCATTTATCGTGGTTTCATCACCCTTGATCACGTTTCTATAAATACCAGCAGAATGGCTAATACACGCAGCTCTGCTGAATGATGAGGAAGTATTCATCATGCAATGAGTAGGTGAGGCGCTGGATTGGAGACGAGGGGTGTGGCGGATGAAAACGCTATTATACTGTAGGTTTACAGATTGTTTCCTTTTTGTTGTCTGTCAGCGCTGTGACTTGTCAGCGTGACTTGCCCGTGCTCGGCTGCGTTTCCATAGCACTGATGTCATGGGTTGACCTTAGCTAGTGTACAGTCATGACACCCATGCACTCAGATGGACCTTGACACAGACGATGTGAGTGTGAATATGACGAAGATTAGGACAATTGAGGAAATAACACCGCCCTTCATAATCAACATCATTCCTGAAGGAATATACAAATGTTGAACTTTACAAGTGCATGTCTAACTAAAGTCATCTGCTGCAACTGAATTAGTCGCTTTGCATTATTGTGCACATGTAAAAAAGGTAAAGACAAAATATAAAAAGGTCACTGACCTTCCTGTCACCTTAAACAGACTGAATCAATGTGATACGTCATAAAGCTGCTGAAACAATAGCCATTTATTAAGAAGCAATGCAAGAACAAAAGAAGAGGAACCAAAGTGGCACTTGCTAAGGCAGCCATTACTATTTACTATTGGTTTGCTTGAGGTTACTTTTGGTTGGGGATTTAAATGTTTATCGAATATGAATGCAGCTTACACAGCTTGTTGTAAATATATTTATTATTATTTTTTTAATATTATTATTAAGTGATTGTACTTATCATTAAGGAAACTTCCAGATCATCATAGCAACTGCATTGCAATCAAGGTCAGAAATTAATGGGGTCTGGTGCAAAAAATGCCACCAAAATTAGAGGTAAGGGGCAAAAATGCCCCTGCACAACAAAATGCATCTATTACGTCTGTCACAGTTAAAATGATTTATACATACATTTAGAATAGTAGCGAAACATGAAATTTTAAAGCGAGTCGACCTTGTTAAAATAGGGTGCACATCAGAGTGCTCTCAAAATAAAGTGCACAGTTTAACAATATGTGAGATAAAAATGCGTAAGCTAGTTTCAACAGCTAAAAATGGTATTATCGGTTTTTGGCTGAAAGAGAAATAGGCCAAAAAAAAAAAAAAAAGCCTAAATTGAAAATAAAAACATGACTTTACTGGAAAATGTGATCTGTGAATTATCATAAATAACAGTATCTTTTGTCATATATCATTGAAAAGGTCTCAACTAGCAGAATACAGCAATAATAACAATAACAATAATTCTATTAGGAGACCAACACCAGCAAACAACTATATCCAGGGCAAGGCAAAAGAGTAATCCAAAACACAGGCAATGGTCAGGGCAGGCAGCAAACAATCATAAACCAAGGAAACAGTCTAAGGTCAAAAATAAGACAAGGCAAGACAAGAACAAGGCAATGAAAACAAGGAGAATCGCTCAGAAATGTGCGCTAACAGTGAAACAAGACTTTGCCATGAGAGTGTGTTTGTGTGCCGCTTAAATAGTCCTCCAGACAGGAAACAAGGGTGTATGCAATCAGTTCCTAGGCATGGGGTCTTATTGGTAATGGAGTCCGTGAAACAGAGGCAAAGGTCCAGGATGGAGTGCCCTCTAGAGGAGCTCATAGGCATTCCAGCAGGAGATTGTGACACACACATTTAAAGCAGGCAAGGTTAATCTTACAGTAGGACTCAACACTGATTACAGTAAAACTTTCAAAATCCTTCGTCACTTGAATTAAGATTATAAAAAAAAAATATTTTAAAGCACAGCGACCACAAAATCAGACTTTAGCACCTCTTTTTACTTTGAGATTGTTTTGAGTTTAAATACAGATTTAAAATCATAACAAGAAACCATTTAATAGCTATGATACTGTTTTTGAAATCAAATCTTTGCATAGTTATGACAGAAAACACCGGAATCTAACAATGCCTTGGAAAAAAACAGGTAATCTTAAAAAATAAAGCATATACATAAACCCAAATAGGAAATAAAACAGTCATCAAATAAGCATGTGTCCTATTCTTTATCCTAAACTCCTGAAACATTGGTGTCTCATATTTTTGAATACAATTTGGGAATGAAATCAGTCATATCTGTATGTGTGTGAAAATATTAAGATGTAAACCCTTTTGTAATCGTTAACATTTTCCTAAGTAACTGTAATGTAATTACACATTTTTCTCAGAAACAGTAACAGATTACAGTTACATTTATTTTGTAATTAAATTACATAATCCTGTTACATGTAACTAGTTATTCCCCAACACTGATCACATACATTTATTCAGAGCAGGTGTTCCTGATTCCAACGATCCCAAACACAACATAACAATGTGCAGATCTTGAGATAATCCTCTTAGAGTGGCATTACATGCTGCTTTGCTAAAGCTATACGAAATCCAGGATCTGATCACGTCATGATGATAATGCAACATTTTCAGTGTCATTTGAAGATGTCGAGTGGGTGGGTAGGGACGATAAAACCAATCGGGGACTGTTTTACAGCTGAAGCGCACTTGGATTGGATTGATCACTCAGATTGACAGTTCCTGCATTTATTCTCCACCATGGAATAGAAACAACTGGAAGATCAGCATCCATCCATCAGGATCTTATTACCCGCTCTTTACATAAATACATTAGGTGGACCATTTGTCAGTCTGAGTGGGGCAGTGCCACCCTCACTCTTATTTAGCCTCACCATTGGTTTAGATCAGCTCATATGGCAACAGATTTATTTTTACGCATTTTTGCAGCATTGAACAATATAACCAGACACACTTTTCTGGAGCTTACATTAGTTTACATTAGTCACCACTGAATATGCCAGTTTTGTTCCATGCACACGCTGACTCACTGAACTCTGAATTCAGTGCAGAATAATGTAAGCACGTGACTTTGCAGTGTAGACAGCTTCAGTGATTCTAACAGGAGTTTTTTTGGAAGAGTGCAGAACTTTCTGTAGACTGAAGTCATTGACCACTTCAGTGATGGGAGACACTCTTTGCTCACTTTCTGTTGGCTATATAATCTACCCTCAGTTTGAATAACCATTTTTCGTTCAGTTTCCCCAAACACAAAAACCTTTTTATGTATTCTATTTATCAACATTAAATAATCATTATTAAAATATCAAGAGGAATAATTGACAAAATTGCAATATTGCAGGCCTATAAACTCCTTTTTTAATGTATATATTTTATAGGCTTTTTAAACCACACATTTGTTTTGTAAATACATGTATGCCACTTTTCAGTAGCATTAAACATAAATACCATGTCAGGTGCAGCTTCTATTCCACCTTTGCAGTGTAAAGATGGCTTTCATTAATGTTTATAACATTTTACTGGTAACAGTCAATAGAATCCTTACTGACTAATGCTGCATTCACGCGCTATCGGAATTATCGTAAATATGAGTTTCCTAGTTGTAAATTGGCCATATAAGGCCTTTCTAAGGGCGTTCATGTCAAATTTCCGACTAGGAAGCTCGTATTTAATAATTTAATAATAATTCCGATAGGACGTAAATGCAGCATAAAGGCGTGTTTTTCAGTCCTGGTCCTGGGTACCCTCTGCTATACACATTTTGTGTATCTTCCATATTTAACACACCTAATCAGATCATCAGCTCGTTAGGAGAGACTCCATGAACTGAACTGAATGTTTCAGATAAGTGAGACATGCAAAATGTGAAGAGCGGGGGTCCCCAAGACCAGGATTGAAAACCACTGGACTAAAGTAATGGGTTAAATTTAAGTATTTAACATTTAATAAGGTATTTACAAAAACAGCCCTTACTAAGGTTAAAAAATGCCACTGGAAATTAATTCCAAGTGGGCAAATATTGCAACCTTAATAAAAACGATCATTTCTGACCCTGATGGCAATGCCCTGGCAACCCTCTTAACACTAGTAACACTAGTAATAATTCAGTTTTCTAGATTTTCAATGGAAAAAATCTAGTTTACTTTGCTCAGTTGTCTTTTATACAGTATAGCAGAAAATTTTATAGTTATCACAGAGAGGAACAAACACGGAGACTGTTGCTCATTGACATCCTGAAAGAATTTCCGTAGCTGAGTGTAACAGGCCTCATTTGATCCTGATGATCCAGTCATGGTGATGTAATGATAAGGCCTCTGGAAGAGCGATCGCAACTGTGTCACACAGGAGAGAGTTTTCCAAATCATGGCTTGAGTTGAGTATTTTGCGGAGAAGAGCCATCATCACAACCATTATGATGCAAACAATGACAGATACATTCAGGATAGTAGACATGTGGCACTCAACCCTCAGCTTAAATCTGTCTCGGACTGCACATGGGAATTGCTTGTCATGTGGGAAACATCATTTCCCTGGCGTGCATGTTACTGTAATACTGTACTCCAATCTGTCAGAGGATGCATTTTAAAGGGGTTATATGATGCCTAAATGTTCACGCAAAGAAAGAAGGCGTGGTTTCAGTAACTGCAGTAGTGTTGATGCAGCCATGACAGGGAGACGCTGTGTGTTTCTGTGCGAACGCAAAAGCACTTTATTTGGCCTTCCCAAAGTAGATGCAATTAGGAATCATTGTTATGATTTGTTTACAACAGAACAGCACAACCCAAATGTTTGAATTTGTGCAACGCACATTTTAGTATTTTATGGATGACAGTTTTGTGAACCTAGGAGAGTACAAGGCTGGCCATGCATGAAGGCTATTTCTAAAAAAAAGGGTCAATTCTGACTTTGCTATGACAATCTGGTGCTTCTGAATCAGCGACTGTATGTTTTGTTATTAGTTTAATAACTATTAATAGCTATTGACTGTTCAAATGCGGAGTTTTGTGCAGTGTAGAGTAACGCATCGTGTGTGTGTGAGAGTGAGAGAGAGAGAGAGACAGGGTCACATCACAGTGGAGTCAGCTGTCTTAACCGCAGCGTGTGCGCAAACACATCGAGCTTCATCACTGTGTCTGTCACGTGACTCTGTTCCCCTCTCGGGCTTGAACTGATGGTAAAACTAAAGACATTATTAACTGTCTTTATATTTACTTTGAAAACTGAAGCTCGCAATTATGAAAAGGGGCGTACATTTCCAATTGTAATGAAGAGTCCACTGAAGGCGAGCGTAGTATGAACCCAAGTGCAGTTTATTTACAAACGTGATATCCAAAGTACAAACATAATCCAAACGAAGACTTGACTTGAAACAGACTTGACTTAACATGAAACAGGCTTGACATGAAACGGGCGTGGCATGGCATGAACAGCAGACTAAAACGTGGCATGAAACAAACTAGACTCTCACCGACAGCAGGTTACAACGTTAGCTGACAAAGCACAAATGCAAGGACTAGCAAACTTAAGCAAACTATGAGAGATTTTGACACAAGAACCAACCAATGAGGAAACAAGACACATGACTAATACAACCAATCAGAACATGACACATTGAACAACGGAACCAATAGCAAGGAGACATGAGGGCAAGGGAAGCATGACACAAACAGGAACCATAACTAAACTTCAAAATAAAAGACATGAAAACAAGAACATGAAACAAAACCCAAAACAGACCTTACAGATCCCCCCCCTCTAAGGGCGGCTCCTGACGCCCTAAAAAAAACACCCAACCCAAACAAAACCCAAACAGTCCAGGAGGGTGGTGGAGCGGAGGTGGGCTGGGGAGGGATGGAGCCCAGGCCCGTGAAGGGAACCGACCTGGAGACGTGGGCAAGGCGGGCCTGGAGCATGGGAATGGCAGAACAGACGGGGCGGGAAGCCGCCTTGGGGACCAGCATGGCGGAGCAGGGGACCATGGCGGAGCCCAGTGGGCCACCGCCAAGCGGAGTAAGGCCCAGAGCAGGGGGCCATGGGCGGAGCAGGCGAGCAGGGAGCCATGGTGGAGCAGGAAGCAGGGCAGGGAGCCATGGCGGGCAGAGCAGGGCAGGGGCCATGGCGGGCAGGCAGGGCAGGGAGCCATGGCGGAGCAGAGCAAAGCAGGGGCCATGGCGGAGCAGGCAAGAGCAGGACCTCAGTGACGTGGCAGTATGAACCGTGAGTTCATGGACGGCCTCCGTGACGTGACAGGACAGACAGTGAGTTCAGGACGGCCTCTCTATGGCTGTGACAGGACAGACCGTATGAGTTCATGAACGGCCTCCGTGGCCCGTGTCAGGATGGTGAGTGAGTACAAAAGTGGGCGCCACCACCTTGGGAGGTTCTGCAGCGGAAGCCGCCACCTCTGGTGGTTCTGCAGTGGACGCCGCTTCCTCTGGAGGTTCTGCAGCGAAAGCCGCCACCTCTGGAGGCACAGGAGCAGATTCGTGGACAGACGAGGCCTCTGGAGCAGACTCGTGGATAGAAGAGGCCTCAGGAGAGCAGTGTGCAGCCCACACACTCAAAATGGCGACCGCCATAATAGGAAGCACTGAGGTCAGGGGAACAGTCTCTGTGATAGCCAGTGCTGAGGCCCTAGGGGATGCCAGCTGCTGCTTTCGACATCAGTGGTGGGTCCATCATGGCGATCCAGTCTGACCCAGCTCCCGCCTCCACAGAGACTTGGTACTATCTTCCAAAAAAAAAAAATCCTTAGGAATTTTTGGTGACAACGAAATGACGTGACAAGGCTCAGGCGTGGCGGCCATCTTGGCGAGGACTCAGACGTCGCGGCCATGCTCAACGGCGAGGCTCAGGCGTGGCGTGAGCTGGCTCTGGCTTGACAGGCGTGGCGTGAGCAGGCTCTGGCTTGACAGGCGTGGCGTGAGCAGGCTCTGGCTTGACAGGCGTGGCGTGAGCAGGCCCCGTAAACTCTGGCGTTGCAGCCGTGACGTGAGCAGACTCTGTGGCGCCTGGCTTCGGCGTGACGTGAGCAGGCTCTGGCTTGACAGGCGTGACGTGAGCAGGCTCTGGCTTGACAGGCGTGACGTGAGCAGGCTCTGGCTTGACAGGCGTGACGTGAGCAGACGCTGGCTTGGCAGGCGTGACATGAGCAGACTTGAGAACGGCGGCCATTTTCTCAAGAGACTCTTGAGTGGCGGCCATCTTGCGATGTAGCTCTTCAATGGCAGCCATGTTATGATGAATCTCCTGAGTAGCCAGCATGACGTGAGCAGGCCCTGGGGTAGCAGACATGATGTTAGCAGACATGATATGATCAGGCTGTGAAGTGGTAGACATGACAGGAATAAATGTTGACTTAACTGGCATGACGTGAGCAGGTCCTGGAGTAGCAGACATGACGTTAGTGAGCTGTGGCTTGGCAGGCATGATGTGAGCAGGCTTTGGCGTGGCAGACATGACGTGAGCAGACCTTGGCGTGGCAGACATGATGTGAGCAGGCTTTGGCGTGGCAGACATGACGTTAGCAGGCTGTGGCTTGGCAGACATGGCGTAGGTAGGCTTAGAGGAATTGTCGTGTTCCTCCTCCACACAGGCCCATAACAAATAGATGATCCAGACAACAGTAGAGCATGATCAATATATTGTTCCAGAGTCCAGTGAGGGGTATGGCGAGGCATGAGATGATTAAGGGAATCATTCAGTCCATGGTGAAAAATGTCCTTTAGGGCAATGTCATTAAAATCCACCTGGTCACACAGTTCACAAAAGTCGGCAACATAGTCCTCTATGGCCCTGTTGCCTTGACGAAGGCAGAGGAGGCTAACTGCTGGGTTCATTTTGCGGGTCGTGTATTCTGTAATGAAGAGTCCACTGAAGGCGAGCGTAGTATGAACCCAAGTGCAGTTTATTTACAAACGTGATATCCAAAGTACAAACATAATCCAAACGAAGACTTGACTTGAAACAGACTTGACTTAACATGAAACAGGTTTGACATGAAACGGGCGTGGCATGGCATGAACAGACTAAACGTGGCATGAAACAAACTGGGCCACCGACCTTGAGTTACAACGTTATTGCGACCAAAGCACAAATGCAAGGAACTAGCAAACTTAAGCAAACTATGAGGGTCACATGACAATGGGAACCATGACACACAGAACGAACCCATCAGAACATGACACACAGAACAAGGGAACCAATAGCAATGAGACAAGAGGGCAAGGGAATCATGAAACAAACAGGAACCATAACTAAACTTCAAAATAAAAGACATGAAAACAAGAACATGAACCAAAACCCAAAACAGACCTTACACCAATGCGTGCTTGTAGTGTTCGGCCAATCACAATGCACTGTGTCAGCTGGCCAATCAGAGCAGACTGTGCTTGTTGGAAGGAGGGCCTTTGTAGAAAACGACACGTTTGAGAGAGGCGGGGCATAGAGGAACTACAATAATGTACAGTATTTGAAAAATAATGTGTTTTTTGAACATTAAAGCATGTCAATATATTCTGTTACACCAAACACACAAAATAATGATCTTTAAAAAAGCATCATATGACCTCTTTAAGCAAAGAGACAAGATCAGTTCAGGAGTCTGAGATGACACTAATAAAGCAAGTACAATTGTGTCATTTTTTGGCTATTCCTTTTTTGAACCTGAAATGCTTCTAATTAAAAGCCCAGGCTTAATATTGAAGACACATGTTACTTACTTATCGGTGTTTATTAAAGCAAGCATCGCTATTACTTTTGCTCATACAGCAGGTTTGTAATTTTCCAAAATCCCTAACTTAAGTTTTACTTTTACGCAGCAGAATTTGTACTAGAAACATTAATAATGCCTAAAATTATGTAGACTTAAAAAAGGTCTAGTATCCAATTGACACAGAGACCCAAGCCGTATCTGGAGATCTGAATATCAGAGAGATTTTTGGTATAGGTTAATTTTACCTGGGCTAGTAAACAACCTCCCAAAACATCCTACTGACATTTACTGCTGTTTGAACTTTATGTGGGAAGAGTCTAATCATAAGTAGATAACACTTTAAATTAGGGAACACTATTCACTATTAACTAGTTGCTTATTAGCATGCTTTTTAATAGCATATTGACTGCTTAGTAGTTCTTGTAAAACACACATTAATGACCATAATCTAGAACCCATAATACTACCAAATACCTAAACATAACTACTACTACAACAACAACTAAATTATTTTTAGCTCTTTTTGGAGTTTGATAGGTGCAGTAGTGGTTGGTATTGGGGTGAAGATTTGGCTGGTTTTCATTGTTCAGTTAGCTTGCCATTTCTTTTTTTCATGAATTTGCAAAGTCTACTTGGCTCACAACTCTGAGGAAACACAGGCCCCGTTAGAATGGGCATGATGCTTCTGTAGCAGGTCGTAACACAACAAATACTCTCGAAGTGGAAAAATGTACTCATGCATTTCTGTAATGTGTCCTTGGCTGCAAAACCGTGTTTTGAACATCTGATCTAATCTTGCTGTCGACAATGGTACTGTGTTACTGGAATAAAGGGCTTGTCATAATTTAACATAATTCTACACATCTTGTTTTTTTTTTTAGTCTTGACAGCTTAAAGTATTTTTTCCAAGCTGTCACTGAATGTGCAGATTAGTTTTTTCCCATGACTCGATCTCACTCTTTCTTGCGCTGATTGTGACCCTGACATGATAAAAAGACAGATGACATGACCTGATCTCTCTTCTGTGAATGGATGCTGCACACAGTCTCCCGACCAGAACAGAGATCAGCCTTAGATCTCTTATCCAAAAGCCCATATAAATTTAGCAACTGATGTTATGGTATAAACACAAACACTTTTGGGCTCGACTCATGGATGGGAAAAAGCATTAAAGACAAAGTTCATCTTACTTTTGTCAGGCACTGATGTGTTTTCATTGGACAGCACTTCATGTTTAATTATGATGGAAATGTGCAACAGATGTGAGATAGATACAGAAATGACAAACAAGAAAGCTGTAATGCTAAACACTGGCCAGATGTCTTTTATGTTATAACACTACAATAACACATGTATTATGTACAGTGTTGGGGGAAACGCATTACAAGTCATGCGAGTTATGTAATCATATAAAAAAAAAAAATCAAGTAACTAGTAAAGTTACGCATTACTTTTTAATTTATAAGAAAATAGTTACTTTTGCAAATAAGTAACGGCAGTTATTTTTTCCCATGTATTGATTGACAGCTCTCCTGTCCCAATGTTGAGAGAAATCAGGAGTAAGTGCAGAGATTGTGTGCCCTGTGTATGGTTAGTTCTAGAGTCTAGACTAAATGTGAACATGCATTTACTCATCTCACTTGCACAAAAACAGATTCAGTATTCCTCCAAATTAATAAAGAACAGTACAATGGGTCCCACTTTATATTAAGTGTCCCTAATAGATGTGTACGTAGTATGTAACCACAGTGTAAGTACACATTGATACATAGTATCTACAGCTGTAATATGTCTGTAACTACACATATGTGACCCTGGACCACAAAACCAGTCTTAAGTGTCAATTTTTCAAAACTGAGATTTATACATCATCTGAAAGCTGGATAAATAAGCTTTCCATTGATGTATGGTTTGTTAGGATCGGACAATATTTGGCTGAGATACAACTATTTGAAAAACTGGAATCGGAGGTTGCAAAAAAATCGAAATATTTAGAAAATTGCCTGTAAAGTTGTTCAAATGAAGTTCTTAGCAATGCATATTACTAATCAAAAATGAAGTTTTGATATATTTACGGTAAGAGATTTACAAAATATCTTCATGGAACATGATCTTTACTTAATATCCTAATGATTTTTGGCATAAAAGAAAAATTGATAATTTTGACCCACACAATGTATTTTTGGCTATTGCTACAAATACACCCCAGTGACTTAAGACTGGTTTTGTGATCCAGGGTCACATATGTAACAACCCTCAAAATGGTATGTGTAAGTACAAATGTGTAACAGTGATGCACCACTGTAATACCAGTGTACTTACATGGTAACTCCTCAGGAACTGTCCACTTAATATAAAGTGTAACATTCCGGACACCAACCACAATTTATATGTAAAGCCTAACTTACTGGCCGCTGTGGTGTAACATCAAAGTAATTACACGGTAAATCCATAGGAATTGTCTACTTAATATAAAGTGAAAGACTTTCTTTACCAAAAAGTGCTGTTAGTCCTGTTACACATTCGTACCTTCATTACCAAAAAGTATTGTTACAGTTGTCCTGTAACACATTTGTACTTACACATACCATTCAGTGGGTTGTTACATGTGTGTAGTTACACAAACATTACATCTGTAGATACTATGTACCAATATGTACTTACACTGTGGTTACATACTATGTACACATCTAGTTACTATGTAAGTACACAGTTATTAGGGACACTTAATATAAAGTGGGACCGTAATATGAAAACTCAGAACACGACGCAAATCTGCAACAATTATTTTCCTTCAGCCTAAGGCTTATTCATTTCACTTTTTGGTGTGAAAGGGCTTTTAAATTGACCAAAAAACTTTTTATATTAAAAAAAACCCAAAAACAAGCAAGCCCAGCCCAGATTTGAAAAGTAACGCAAAAGTAACATAACACATTACATTACGTAATTAGTTACTTTTTTTTTAGGGAGTAACACAATATTGTAATGCATTACTTTTAAAAGTAACTTTCCCCAACACTGATTATGTAGCATGAATATTTGCTTATGGGAATTTATTCTTTATATGTCGTCACCGTTTTCCTATAGATGCATTATGGGTATTTACACTGGCTGTCTTGGAGAGATTGTAACATTGAACGTCTGAACGAGTTGGAATGCGTCACTCTTCACCTGCCATTGTTTTGTGTCCATGTGAGAATATCTTTATAACACACTGACATGTGAGGTCAGATTTAATTTGTTAAGCATCTGCTTTGCGTGCTCTGTCAATGCAGGACAACGTTATAAAAATACCATCATTGTTTATGTACTGATTTCTCCCTTGCTATGACAAGTATGGGATTAGAGATTGCTCACATGACATCATACCCATTAACAAGCATAATGATGATGTCACAGACTTCAGATAAAGGCAAAGAAGAAAGGTGAAGAGCAGAACCACCCCATGTTGAGAGGAAATTGTCCAGTCTTAAAGCAGAATGTTTGCTGAGTTTGGGATTAAGTGGTATTAGCATGCCAATGTCATGTTCAAAGAGCTCCTTCACGTTCAAAAAAAGCAAACCTGTTCTTTTAGGCCATGTTGAGAAGGATGTTACATTGTATTTTCCGAACCATACAAAAGCCAAGGAAACTGAACATAAGCGACGCGACTTCAAAGGTGGGTATAAGCTCCCGTTCAATGCCCGTGGCCAAAGCATGCTGCCCAGTTTGCTGGTTCAGTCGTCATGCGTCTCGTGCTGCATTTGCATAAGAATTTTCCACTTGAGCAAGTTTTTCAGCCGGCGTTAAGTCAAACGAGAAAAACAAAGTGACTGGCATTGTGAACGCTGGACAACTTCTCCACCTTTGCACCTGGCATCAGCTCAGAGACAAATTCAAGTATGTGCTGCTGCCTCATAGGACTAGCGTGTCACTTTGGACGAGGTCGCCCGTTCTCGAGCCAACACACATGCATAAAACTGTTTGTTCAAGAGCTTTTTGGTTCCATTTCCCACCGCCTTACCCAAAATCTGCCATGTTCAATTTATTCTTCATAATCAATGGCTCTGGCTCTGTGCGATTTCTTGCGTTAGAGATGAAATTGGGCGGCTTATCCAATGAGGATGATTTGCGAGAGTTGCTATCTCAGACGCTTCCGTATTCAGGAGATACGCCTGTTTTATAGCGCATCCCTAATGATGAGGTATCACTTGGATCATTTAGGTCAACATTTGACATAAACCTGACGAAATGTAAGGCATTATAACTCATGCAAACTACTGAAACAACAACTCAAAGACAACCCAACCCAAACGCGAGAACTCAACCATTTTACACAAAGATTATGAAAAGGAAGGGTGACCACACCTGTTTAGGATCTGATAAACCACCGCATACTCTGACTTCCAAAGTCAATGTTGTGTCACGTCTGTAGCGGAGGATAGGAGGAAGCACACGGTGTGAAAGAACATGCCTGTGTCAAAACCTCATCACCTACAGACTCATCCTCCCCACAAAAGATGAGCTAATATGCCATAAGATTTCCATCATTCCCGCTTTTTTTTTATGTGTAATGCTACTCTAGTGGTGCACTTTGCGGTATTGTCAGCCTATAATGAATTGCTTTTGCCAGGTTATATTTGAGCAAATAGAAGGACCTCTCTTCTGCTGCACTGAGAACAAAACCAAGTCAATATAATACTAATTTCCAGTGCAGACTGAGTAAGTTTATTGATTAGTGTATTGATATTAATATGGACTGCATGAGTTGAAACATATGCAAAATGATTTAAAAAGACACTGACAGGAAAATTGACAATTTTGTAAACACAGAAACAGCAGCAGAAGTGTGACTGGTCAATAGCTATGCTCCATCCATATATTTTTATGCAAATTTTGGAATATTGCATAAAAATACTGCATGGAAATGCCACTATGTGCACAAAATCTTATATATGCCTTAAAAAAATTATTTGTGGATTTTTTTTTTTTTTATCTGATAAGAAAACATGCACATAAACTATGATGGAAACACATCTAACTATTAAATTCCTTGATGCACAACAGAAAACTCATGTAACTTTAACAGATTGTGTGATTGGATAACTGGTCTAACCAACGCACCAAATCTCATCACACACCATCTCAAATGTTGTTTTAATCATTCTGAAATGCCTGAGCCAAAGTCCGTTGTCCAAATGATTTGGTATGTTACCTCCCTGAACTGTCTCACACAATTGCCCTCCGAAACATCATCCGCCTTTGAACCAGTTTGTTATTGCGTTTCGGCTGAATGCTTTGAGGTGGAAGTCATTTATTATTTAGGAAAAAAGAGTCACAGTTTTCCCCGACTGCAGCAACTTTTATTCTTAATATTAGGCCTAATATTTTGCGCAGTTTCCCAGGAAGTGACGTTTTTGTTTTCTTGAACACATGTGTCACGAATCCGGTCCATGCCCTTCCGTCCAGTTGCCACCAGAGGTCACTCGTTTGCCACATTGACTCTTACACCACACCTACTGTTGCACGTCACTCACGGACTGAAACATCTCACATTGCACTGACAGCCACGCACAGCTGTCACCAATCTCACATTGCACTGATTACACAGCTGATATCATCAGACACGCTTTATAAGCCTTGGACTTCCTCTCTGTCATGGCCGAGTATTGTATAGCGTATATCACTCTCCAAGCGATAGCTACTTTACGGAGCCCACTCTGTTATTATAGTCTTGCCTTGCCTTGCCTTGCCTTGCCTTGTGTGTTTTCTAGTGTTTTGATTCTTGCCCGTGTTTCCTGGATTTACCCTTTGCCTTGCCATTCGGACTCTGTTTGCACCTCTCTTGGATTTTTGCTTGTGTACCTGGATTATCTCTCTGCCTTGCCCTGTTGGATATTGTTCGCCGATCGTCGACCCACGCTTGCCCTAGGATTACTCTTTGTCTTGCCTCGTCTGTCTGTTTGCTGTGTACCGACCTTGCCTGTGTTTGTTGACCACGTCTGTTTAAATAAAGCTTGCACATGGATCCGCACGTCTCACGTCTTGTTCGCCGCGTAACAACATGGAACGAAAGAGGTGCATTACTTGCAAATTGTTTATGCGATATTCTAATTTTCCTTGTAAGTTAAATTCACAACAAGCTAATGACAAATAAAATGTCTAGAATGAAGAGAAGAAAAAATCTTTAAAATAAATGTTAATAAATTCTTAGTTTAACTTTGGCCAAAATTCTTTTAAATCACTCTTTGTATTCATGTTAGTTTCACAAATTATAACAAATTATTTACATTTGTCAAGTTTCCCCCTGCTGTCTGACAGATCTTCGAACTTTGGGTTACGACCCACCGAGTTGGAAGCACAGCTGTATAGTCTAGTCATTCGACCCAGAGGAAAGACAGCCTAGCCGCAATGTTTTTCCCCCGGACGTTGTGAATTTTAGCAACGGCCTTGCTAGCTTCCATGTGTGCATGGGCCCTAATAGAAAGCAGACATAATTAATATGAGATTCCTGTGTGTGATTAATGATATTGATTCAATATTCCAATCCCGTGTTTTTCCCCAGTTCATCGGTGTTGCCATGGCCAATTAGAATGATTGCTCACTGCTGGCATCAAAGGATGCTGGGAGAACGTATCTTGCGCTGGAACTCGCGTACTTGGAGGACAGAAAAACAAGTCTGATGTCTCTCATTAGCCTTTGTGCATAATCAGAAGGGATGGATGGAAACTGTCGGCTATTCAAATAATGCCTCAATGTCGGCAAAGTATAAATGATTACATGAATAAAAAAAAACGAGCCGCTAGCAACCACAGCTGGATGTACATCTTCATCTGTTTCAGTGAAAACTCTTCATGTAAAAGCTCTGCAGTGTAAATACCACAGCAGAAGGAAAGGTTAGACCACTAAGTTGTAAAAACTGATAACGGAACTGTTAGATTAAACACAATGAAAATAAAAAAGCAACAGCCTTTATCAATGTCTGGCTCAAAGGTGTAATGGAGTTATCTCAAATGCAAATGTGTATATTGTAGGCAGCCTTGACCCTGTGTCTACCCTTGTGAATCCGCTTGTGTTTCACAGTCCATCTCTCTCATGAGCCAAGATGTACTAACTGTTGAAAGCAGGTAAATAAATGACATTATTCCAGCTGAAGTTAAAGAAATCGTTCACCCAAAAATCTAAAATCTTGGACTAAAGTTTTCAAGCTTCAAAAATGACACAAAGAAAGTCCTGTTAATGCATTTGAAAGTTTGATGTTTTGGGTATATCTAACAGGCAATTCTTTATCTCATAAACAATTATTAGTGTTTGCTGGGAGGCAAAGTTAAATTTCATGATTTTTTATTTAACTTAAACGTTGTACTAGAGCACTGCCTTTGTAGTATTGTTTGCTCATCTTTATTTCCTGTTGTAAAACTTTTATAATGGCTATTATTGTTCATTAAAACCAACATTAAATGAACAGAGGTAGTGTTATGAATATATCATGTTGTTTTATTGTAAATGCTCTAGCATTATGGATCTTCATATTATATATTCAAATATTTCCTGAACGGACTTTTCTGACCATAGAGATAAAAAAACAAAACAAAACAACAGTCTCTCCTTCACTCCTGTTCACATGTTTTCTGTCACCATTTGACTTTTTTACCCCTTCAAATGCTGAAACAACTGTTTATACACCATGCACTGTTTCGCTTTATAACGATGATAATGTGGGGTTAAGCACAGTATGGAAAGCCCTAATAATTCACTACACTAGAAGCTTATCAGTGAATTACAATGTTAAAATTCTGGTTCTCTTCTTCACACTCTATTACATAACTTCAGAAGACTAAGAATAGTTTGCACAAGATCACTTTTATGATGCTTTTACTGTGCTTTCGCATCCCCATTGTAGCTGAATGGAAAAGAGCAACAGTACATTGTTAAAATGTCTTTCTGGTTGACCAGGGAAGTCTTTCTGGTTAAGTTAATTAAGAAATCAGGATTAAGGATACCGGAATCACAATGCAGCTCTTTTCAGTATGATCGCGCAACAAATACTTGCATTCTCCAGTCCCTTCCAATAAATAATAGTATGGCTGATGGAAAATCCAAGAGGTGAGGAGGTTAAAATCTAAATTTAGAAGACATCTGCTTTGTGTGATTTTAGAAACTCTACATGTGTATTGTAACATCAGCTGTTTGACCCCTGCACTGAGTTAAACTGATCATGGAAGAACAACAGCAAGAGTCTCAAAATACACTAGCTTAGTATCGCTTAGGAAATGTTCTGCCAGATCTTGTGATCCTTCTGGATTTCATTTTAATGATTGGTCAAATCTTGAAATACAATATTAGAGATTGCATTTGTTAAATTTTCTTTCTAGGAGGTCTGCTTGCTAGATCCGTGAGACCTCTTCATTCTCAGTGATTTTCATTTGAATGGCTATGGAAAGCACTTCAGTACTGAGGTCATAAGTTTTACACCTGAAACAGCAGAGGGGGGCAAAAGAGGGAGGCTTGCAATTATTAGATTGCAATTGATGTGACAGCATATTGAGCAGGTATGTTGCAGCAGGGCCTGTTTGTTGCGTCCAATCAACTAACATGGTTTTATCATGTGCCGGCTTTATCGATTGTGTAATAACATTTCTTCTCCGCAGGGTACTCCGCCCTAACTAGAACCAGATGAGGTGTATCATGTCATACTTGGAGGAGAACGAATCGAACATGACAAAAGTGGGTGGGTATTTTATATTTCTGATACAAAGAAGCGGGAACACATTTCTAAAGGGATATTCTCATGAAAATAAAGGACTGCAGCTGTTGTGCAGATTGAAAAAGTGTTATGTTGGTAATGGGGTGACAGGCAGAGAGGAGAACAAACTCCAGCAAGAGCTGTTTAATGCTTCTAGGGTACATAGGGAGTGGACACACCTGTACTGATACAGACAGCATAACTTGACAGATGAAGGCATGTTTCTTTATTTTTTTCTTTTCTTTGAAATTTCATGAAAACAACACATTACATCACACATTACACAACTTGCAACTCAACAGTCCAACATAATCCAGCACAAACCATCACTATTAGTATTGCTCAAAGTTAAGGTTACCCTTTAGGGTTGGGGAGTTTATAGACCTTTTACACAAGCAAGAACCACTCTTTTTTTATTCAGAATGTGTAAAAATATTGTCAAACGTGATGTATTAGTACTCTGTGTTTACCACAGTATGTTTAGAGAATGGTGGCACATCATTTTGAACATTTTCAGAAATCAAATGTGAACTATTTCTTAGATATGACTAAGCAGTGGGCACAATCCCATCTGCAGCAGCAAAGACAGCCCATGAGTCAGAAAACACCTCTGATGGCTTGATTGGCCTCATGAATTTGAGTCTGACCACAATTCCCACGTTAACTGCCTGGCATACGGCCACATTTATTACATTTGTGTGTACTTCAAAGTTCATTTGGATTCCTGAGCCTGCAGTACTCGCATTGCTTCAGTCATGCATTAGAGTCATGTGCAATACTAAAACAGACCATAAACTTGAAGGCAGTCGTTATGTTTCATATATTTTCGGGTGTTTTCTGCTGAGCATAAGCTTAATAATGTCTTTGATGGACATCAAGGCTGGAGTTTTGAGGCCAGCTGTATTTAAAGGACCACTGTGTGTTACAGCGTGCGCTTTTGACTTTACATGTTTTAACTGTTAGCACTTCTTTCAGTTGATTGGGGGACTTTCAGTACATATGTATGTGTGCTTAAAGGAACAGTTCACTCATAAATTAAAATTGTCAGAACATATACTTCTTCCTTCTTCCTTCAAGTGTATTTGTATAGCGCTTTTCATGATACAGCATACATATACATATACAGTAGGTAGTAAAAAAAACTATCATGTATGATTATGCTTCTGTGGCACCATAGGTGGTTTGATAGACTTGGCTGGTTTAAACTGTTCTAGCAGGTCAGCCAGCTGACCCTCCAGTCTGATCAGCTGACAAGCCCTGAAAACTCTCCTAAAGCCATTAAACCAGGCCAGGCAAACTATCCAAGACCAGTAAACCACCTTAAACTGATTTGTGCTTTTTTTTTCCAAAGGTATTTTTTAACAGAAGGTTCAAGCTGCTGTTTTCCATACAATGAAAGTGGATAATAATAATGGCAGTAAAGCTCTAAAAATACAAGAGTAACATAAAAGTTCTATAAAAGAAGTCCATAAGACTTGTATTCCACGCCTTTTGAAGCCATAGAGGTTGTAAATCAGAATTAATGTCATTATTCACTGAAATATTCTCAGGAGCATCATGATTGCGTCAGATTTTTGCAAAACTCCAAAAACCTATCTATGTTCAATGCACAATTCAGCTTCCAGCTGATTAAAAATAGGGGCAGTGAAACACCAACAACATTTCTTCCTTTTCACATTAATTGAGATTCAAAGTAAACTAATACATTTTGATGTTTGCACCACATAACCAGCTCCATTATTATGGCTTTTCTGATGTTGTAAACTTGCTCGGTAGCGCACCTGGTACAGCTTTGCATTTACTTGGATATGAATCTGGTGAAACAAAGTCACAATAAAAGAGCTAAAAGATTCTACGCTAAAATGGCATGGTTACTTCAGCAAATGTGTTTTTATTTCATGTTTGCTTTTGTTAACACTTCAGAGTAGGGTTTAGTGTAGGTGGTATGTTAGTTTCAAACACGATAGAGCATAAACATTTCAATGTCACTCATCAGACATGCAGTTTTCGAACTGTTGCGATACAAATAACAACCAATATAATAAAACATTGGCAGATTCAGATCTGTTTCGAATAACTCTGAACACACTTTTAACATTATTCACTGGACATTTCACTTTTCACAACATTTTCACATTTCACAACAAGTGTTGCAAAACATGTAAGAAGCAGCATAATATCGTTTTGCAGAAATGCCGCCACATTTTTCCAATGAACCTAGGTTGGTTTACATACAGCTGGAACTGCAGCAGACTTTTTGGAGATTGACAGCAATGACTCCATGAACATCTGGAACAGTAGTTCTTAACAACTGCCTCAACAGTACAACAAATTCAGCTCTGAATCAAAGCAGTAGAGGCCTTGAGAAGACTTTGAGGACTTCACTTAACATCTTCAGCTGATTTCTTTCATGGACGCAGTGAGATGACATCTCTTGCTTTAAAAACTAGATTTACATGTGACATACATAAATGATATTTGTTTGGAAGAAATGTTGTCACTCATTGTCTAGCCTTAACTGACCTTGGGAGCAGAAAATGTGCATGTCCAAGAATATTCATCAAACAAAATTTATCATTTAGCTACAAACTTCATCCATCCACTCATATTCTTCTACCCTTAAAATTCCATATGTACATAATCCTCCATAACATGAAAGCCAGCCCTAACAAACCTCCAACTGCTTTATTACTATAGAAAAATAAAATAGATTAGGTTTTTAAGAAGTGTGGGTGGGAAAGCAAGAGAGAATCCATCTTTTCTATAACTTTATGTCTCCCATGACCCTGGAAAGTGCTGGAATATACAGAATCAAACCGTCAAACTGATGAATCTAGCAATGATAACCCACCTGTTTCCCACGTTTGCCAGAGATTATATTATTTTTTTCCACTGAAGGCTGTGAAAAATGTTATTTCCATAGTTTTTGTGGGGTTTTATAGTGGCAGTTTGGGAATCACCACAGGTTCAGCCACCAGCTAATGCTCTTTAAAACCCAGTTAAAGGGGTCATATAATGCTATATCCACTTTTACAAGTTGATTGTACTGAAATGTGTGTTGGCAGTGCCTGTACACAACCATCCTATAATGATAAAAATCCATCCAGTGTTTTTTTTTTAATCTCCTAATATGTTTTCCCCTGTCTCAAATCGAGCTGTTTGTCTTGTGATGTCACAAGATCGGAGGCCCCTCCCGCGATTGTTGATTGACAGGAGCGTTTCAACACAGACCCGTCCTGAGCGAGCTGTCATCATAGTCCGCCATTGTTGATACGCTGGAGCAGAATGGCTGCCTTAAGCGATCGTGGTGTCTGTTCTTGGGTGTAATAACGAACACAGCAGTCGTTTTGATGTTCCTAAATCAGAACCGCTGAGTTTTGTTTTCGAAGGGAATAGTCCCCCAGATCAACCTCAATTCTTTCATGTTTGCGCGAATCATTTCTCACCAGACTGCTTTATAAACGAGGGTCAGTTTAAAGCTGGTTTTGCCAAGAAGCTGCTCCTGAAAAAAGGATCAGTACCAACTATTCGTGTTCCTGCTGCACCTCCAGAAGAAGTGAGTGTAACGTTTTATTAACCTTTATATTAATCTTTGCTAATCGCTTACATGTTTCACCATGAATGTGGCTAAAGTTTACACGAACTTTCATTACGTGAAATCAAGTGTTCATTACGTGAAATCAATTGTACATTATGGCATGTTTTCTATGTACGACGTTCTCAGTATAATTAATAATCCCATGTTTGTAATGAACAACAAGTTATGGTTATTGTGTTATTATAAAGTGTGTACGCTGTGGTAAAGTTAACGTGGTAACGTGATTAATAAGTAATATTATGTGCCAGTACATACAAAGATAGATCAAAGTGACATTACGTTAACCAACCATTCAGAAACGTCCTGTTCGAGCCTTAATTGTCGAACTTCTTCGGGGCCATCATCTTTTTCAGTGTCCGACTCCGGTTCAATTTTTTTTTTTTTTTTGACTCCGGTTCAAATTGATATGGTTGCACAGTGTCCTCAGAAACTCCCACTGCCTTTCTTCCGCCAAAAGATACCCTCAACTGTTGTCAAGGCAACGCTCCACGTGCGTTGTGTCACGCCCCACAGAGCACAGGGGCGGGGTGAGCAGAGCTCATGGTCGTTTAAAGGCACATGCACTGAAATGGAGTGCTGAACAGAGAGCTGTTTTTGACCAGGTAAAATGAGTGTTTTCTTACAATACTAACGAGAATTTTTAATTAAAGTATATTACAAACTTTTCATTTAGACCCTAAAGAATCATATTAACTTGTACAAAAATGGCATTATATGACCCCTTTAAAGTCTTAGCATGATTTGAGCATAGTGTTTCCCCACTAACCCTGTGCCTTTCCATTTGAAGAGTTATTACTGATATGTTCATTTCAGATGTATTCCCTCGAGAACTGCAGGTGTTGCATTGTTGCGTGCAACAGGATGGATCATAGTGGAGTTTACCATTTGTATCAAATGTTTTGAGGTTTGACTGTTTCCTTACCTGCTAATAACAAACCCCAAACCTGCAACATGTGTCAGTGGTCCTAGCTGTGACACACACAAAAGCTCACATGTATACAGGATATATACAGTCAGTGAGTACCAAAGGCTTGGGACAGACAAAGGTAATCAGATATCAGGTAGGGCAGATGTGAGTAGCCCTGGCAAGAGGAACCACCAGCTGGGCAGAGAAAGACAGGCAGGGACAGAGAGTCTCTGGAAGTGAACAGGACTGTACAGGGTTCTGGAACAACAGACATGATAGTACAGGACAGATTGTAACAAAACTGGCCAGACTGCTAAAACAATAGACACAACACAACAGGGTGAGACAATACACAACAAATGACTAGAGGACATGTGTCAAACCCAGCTCCTGGAGGGCCACAGTCCTGCAGTTTAGTTCCAACCAACAACATCTTCCTGGAAGTTTTTGAAGACTTTCATTAGCTGGATCAAAAGACTTTGATTAGCTGTATCAGGTGTGTTTAATTAGGGTAGGAGCTATGCAGGACAGTGGCCCTCCAGGAGCTGAGTTTGTCGCATGTGTTAGAACAAATGTGAAGATTTCCAGTCAGGATTTAGACCGTATCATATTACTGAGACTGCTCTCATCGGAGTTACAAATGACCTGGGGCCGGTTGCACCAGCTAGACATAAAAAAGCTGGGTATAAGCCCTAAGCTGGGCTTTGCAACGTCCAGCGTTACGATAAATATTTACACCTGTTGCACCAACTAAAACTACGATCAGGCTCAACTAAGCCCGGCATAGGCGATGTGCATCCACGCGGACACATTCTCCCGCAGTTATAGATATAGCCGAGACGACGTTCACACTGCAACAAGTGAAGCCACCGCGCCACAATTTCACTGAGTAAACATTTTCTAACAAGTCTGCGTTTTTATATCTGAAGTCTCCCTGCACATTTCCATGACAGATTTCTTCAAACAAAAATTAAAAATGAAGGCGGCAGGTTAAGTAAAATATAATGAATGTAATACAATGCTTCTCTCTAGTCATTTTTTCTATCTGATTATCGAGTTTATGTACAATGAATGTCTTTCCTGAGGTAAATGTGACTTTACATGACATTGTGTGTTTTACTAACGTCTTTCTGTGGCTGAAAAACCACATAGTTTGTATTTTGAGATAAAACTGACAGAATTTGAAAGCTGATACTTCATTTCTGATTAAAAGTAACAAAGCACAAAACTTACTGCGATTATTGGATGGCAGGCACGCTACAAATAATGAATAGAATTAGACGTGAAATATTTCCAAGCATTTAGGCTATACTGTCCATCCAAGCAAGATGTTGAATGCTACAGTTTTTTTTAATAATCCCAGATCATATGTAATATTTTATTGCATAATTACAAGCTGTACATAAATATTTTTTTATTAGTTCAATTACTGTCGGCAGAGTGTTATAGTCAACACAGTGAATGTTTGAACCTTTTTTAATAGTTGTGTTTGAGTCCCTCAGTTGTCCTCAGTGTGAAAAGATGGATCTCAAAATCATACAGTCACTGCTTGGAAGGGTTCAAATATGCAGAAGATGCTGGAAAAGTGAAGATTTCGCAGGACATGGAGGATTTTTCTGAAGAACAGTGCTCAGTTTAACTGTTCAGAACAAACAAGAGACTCATGAACAACCATCACAAAACAAAAAAACAGTCGTAGATCATCCAGGTAACCACACACAGTATTAAGAACCAAGGGTTCACAAACTTTTGAATGGGGTTATTTTAATAATTTCAGCTATTTTTTTGTCTTGTGGACTATATGTAAACATCTTTTATGTAAAATATCTTAAGACAGTACTAAATAAAAAATAAAATGCATTTTGTATAATCTCTGTTATTTTGTTAAAATTACATTTTCACAGATTCTACAAGGGGTTCACAAACTTTCAAGCGGCACTGTATATATATATATATATATATATATTTAGGTATCCGTACTGGAAAACCAGACAAAAATACTGAGGAAGAAAGTCATTTTTTTGCAGCAAAGGGTCAATCAGGAGGTCAATTATCCACCTCAACAAGAATCTCAACATATTTTACCCTCTATTCTTTTTCTTTTCCATCTTCTGGCTGTTTTTCAGGTGCTGGATTGGTGTCAGCGTCGCTCGCGGGTGAATATCGCCTTGACGGACGGCGCTGAAGCCCTCAATCATTTTTTACACATCACTTTAACAACTGAAGGCAGGGCCTTTCACCGCAGCACAGGAGAGGCGGCAGAGAATAGAAAGAAAAAGAAAGAGGTTTCAAAAGAGAAACGGGATCTCTGCGCTTCACAAAGGGAGTTCTCTTAAAGGTATCATTATTCCTAGAGAAAGAAACCAGTCTCCAAAAGCAGATGAGACTTTGGCGTCGCAGCCTGAGGCCAAACGAACAAAAAAAGAGCACAAGAAGGTGTAGAAGGGCCGGATCGGGACACATGTCCCAGCTGGGCTGCCTTTGCTCGGCCGCGCTTTGGAGTCTCATCCGATTACAAGCGGCTCCGTAACGCCATTGTACTGTACGTGGGCGAGAAGATGAAAGATTTGGGAGAAACGATGATCATTTCAGGCGTTTTGAAGGTAGTTAGAGATGCTTTATGATATTGATGGATCATTTTGCTATAAAGGTGAAGATAAAGCTTATCAAATGGCCTCTGCTTTAGTCACACTTGTGTGGAGAGAGTTGTCGGTTTGTGTGGCCTGTCTGATGTGGTGAAAAATTATCTTGAACTAATAGCATACGCAACACGTGCTCTTGAAAGAGTCTCTTATAGGGCTGCAAGTGTGTGATCAAAAATACAGTAAAAATGTGAAATATTATTATGATTTTAAACAGCTGTTTTCTATGTGAATATCTGTTAAACTGTCATTTATATTTCTGTGTATTTTCAGCATCATTACTCCAGTCTTCAGTGTCACATGATCTTCAGAAATCATTTAAAGCCAAGAACAGTTTGTTTAATATCAGCTGATGTTATAATAATGCCAGGTATGTATAAATCTCTGCGCTGGCATAATGTTAACTGCCAAAGATATTGATTTCGATTTGTTCTATAACTATTCGTAAATTCATGTTTACATGGAACAAATCGAGATTTACTTTAGCGCACATTGCTAGTCTTGAGGTGAACAATTCATCCGTGCAATGTAATCCACTATATAAAAAATGGTCTGAACATTATGAACATATGCAAATAATGACTAAAAATAACCATACTTCTTATCTAATAATTGGAATAATGAAAATTGCATGTAAACTGGAGTGAGGTTTACTCATGTCATGTAAAGATCTTACTGAGATCAAGTCCTTACTCTGATTATTGGGAATAATCGTGTTATTGGTGCACATGTAGTCGCTGACACTTACTAGCTAGATATCTAGCATAGAGGCACTGGGTATACAGCTTAAAGTCTAGGTAGTGACATTTTTCTGTCTTATAACAAAATAAAAACATTGTCCAATGCATTGACAGAAAGAATAATTTGTCATTGTAGCATGTACAACACTAACATGCTTGTTTTAAATGGAAATAAATGAAGTTGTCTATTCTTTTCTGTATCCTCAACAATCTGGCTTTATTGTAATGAAGTAAATGATCTGTGAAAAGTTTGAAAAACACTACATTATGACCATACATTTATATTTTTTTCAAGTTTGATAGCCTAACTGCCTTGTTTTCTAATATATTTCTAATTACAGATGGGTACAAAGATTACACTGTAAAAGTGATGCTTTTAAGAGAGTCGACATCTGAATCTAAGCCTGTGACTATAAGGTCACTAATCATTATTTGACTCTTTATATACACATATATATATACAGTACATATATATATATATATATGTGTGTGTGTGTGTGTGTGTGTGTGTGCATGTGTGTGTATATATATATATATATATATATATTTCTTTCAAATGACAAATTCCAATCAGAGACGAGCAAAGAAGAGAGCAGTAAGTATGTATGTTCATTTTTATTTAATGATTTTTGCACATTTAAAATACCATTTTGAATACTCAGAAAATAGCTTTATAATAAACTAATAGTGGCTCTTGTAGTGTACTGGTAATGCATGTCTAATGAGCTGATATGCTACTGAAAATGTTATATGAAATGTCAAAAAGTACACTTAAATTACACTAAAAGTACTTGGTTCTATATGTTAAAATATATTGCAGTTAGCTTAAAATTCATCTTAAGCTTATCTTAAAGAGCAATTAATATACTTAAAGCTCTTCCAAAATAACACATTTATTATGCACTTGTGAAGTACAATTAAAATATAAGTGCACCAACTTAAGTGTATTTCTTTTTTTATGTAGGGAGCGATGCATGAAATGTTTCAGTGATGGGCGGCTCGAGCAGAGCGGCTGTAATGTTTAACAGGGGAAGTAAACAAGACCCAGGCGTCCCGTTGCCAATACAGAGCACCGGTTCCAGGTGGGGATGCCAAGCTGTGTTAATCTGAGGTACACACACACACACACACACACACACACACACACACACACACACACACCCCTTGGTGTTCTTCACAGCTGTGGTGAATTACTTCAGACCACCAACACATGCTGTTCCTCCACACACTGGTTTGTGTGTTGTTTCTGTGCGTCCACATGATGGCAGTGAGAAACAGTTGAAGGAAATCTGTCACTAGTTTGTGTCTCTGTTCCAAAACCTTAGAGTTTGATGTTAGCATGTTTCTAAAATAATAGTTTTGATCATTATCAATCAATCAAGCAATCACTAAAAATAAATCAAAACAAATAAACAGCGCACACAAACACTGGGTAAAATATTTGCATACTGATTATACACTGGAAAAAAAATGGCGTTTT
>JAFVLL020027528.1:0-13223 GCA_021397915.2 Tor tambroides
GGTCACATGAGAGTTCACACTGGGCTGAAGCCCTTCATCTGCTGTGAATGTGGGAAAAGTTTCACTGTGAAACAAAGCCTTGAGAGTCACATGAAACTTCACAATGAAGCAACGGCTTTCACCTGCTCCGAGTGTGGAAAGAGTTTCACAGTGAAACAAAACCTTGAGAATCACATGAGAATTCACACTGGAGAGAAACCTTTCACCTGCCCTCAGTGTGGAAAGAGCTTCACACAACACGTACACCTTAAACGTCACATGAGAATTCATTTTGACAGAGTCGGGGAATCTTCTCTGCTGTCTCCTGTGTACACCATCCATCCAGATGAAGGATGGATGCAGTCATAGCGTACCAGGACACCCACCAGCTGTCGTCGGAGAGTGATGTAGTCAATCTGTTTATATAGCTGCTTTTCCACTGAAATTACCTGGAACAATTTGTCCCAGGAATTTTTTTCCCCCCAGACCTGTTGCTGTCTGCGTTTCCATCGCGGTCTAAAGTACCAAGAAGATTAGGCAAATAGTCTGGTGACGTAGGTCTGTGCGCGTTTCTCAATACAAAGTACGGAAATTTCAGACTTGCATCCTCGGTAGTTCGGACTTCATGAGTTAGACTCGGGAGTGTGAACTCCCGCGGACGGGATGACACAAGTCCAGTAATTCTGATCGCGTGGAACTCATGTCTCCGAATTCGGCGAAACACATTTTCAAATAGGCGCTGTCTTTATAAATAAACCACAGATTTGAGTTTTAAACAACTACATTCTCGCCTGAATGTAATATTTAAAAAAAAATATGCAAATATGATGGTTGCAATACAATGCTGCGTGAACTCAGCCAATCAGCATGTTCAGCGCCCAAGTCCCGCCCCCTAAAGTTCCGGACCTTTGAAAAAGTACTACCTCGCGAGCAGGGACTTTCTGAGGGGCAAATTTTTCCCCAGAACTTTATTTAGATCCTGGTTCCTGCAGTGGAAACACACAGAGTAGCGGCCCAAAGTCCCTAGTTCCAGGGGAAAGTTCTTGTGGTGGAAACAGGGCTTATGATTATTTGGCCATGACCGATAAGAGACCAATGGGACAATTTGGTCAGGATGCCACTTTTACACCCCTAATCTTAATGAGTAATATTTTGAATGTTTGTTATACCTTGTTTGTTAATAATAATTTATGCAATGTTTTTCTAATCATGTATAACCTAATGTACGAAGAATAACATTTAAAGGGATATGTCTGTGTAGATTCATCACTAAACCATCCAGGTGTTTAAACATTCCAAAAGTTTCATTTTTATTAAAATCGCTGGACTATAAAAAGCTTAACAAGACATTTCGGTGTCTATCCAAACACCTTCATCAGTTGTAAAAACAGGAAGTAACTCTGGCTAATATATCCACAAATGTCACATGATCAACAGACCTGTAGAGGTCATATGACTACTAGACAGGATTCGGCAGTCTTCTTGCATCTACAACAAAAGAAACACAATTTTCATGACCATGAGGGGAGAATTCTGGATAGAGAAGAGAGGTGGTTTGAAAGAGGCATAAAGGAAGCGATTCATGTAAAGGTGGAGCATCCCTCTTTGAATAGGGGAGGGGGTTTGAGACATCATCTGTCCCACAGCTATGATGCTGTGCTGGAAACAGTGCCACGACGCTGCAAGGAGAGATCGAGGTGCTCCGTTCGGAGAGTAGGAGAGGCACCATCATGAGCTGTAACACCATCTACTCTGGCAAGTGTTACACATTTAATCCAGTAGTCATATGACCTCTATAGGTCTGTTGATCATGTGACTTTTGTGAATATATTAGCCAGAGTTACTTCCTGTTTTTACAACTGATGAAGGTGTTTGAATAGACACCGAAACGTCTTGTTAAGCTTTTTATAGTCCAGTGACTTTAATAAAAATTAAATTTTTGGAATTTAAAGGTTTACCCAAAAATTAAATGTGCTATTAGTTTACTCACCCTCAGGCCTTCCAAGATGTAGGTGATTTTTTTCTTCAGTAGAACAGTAAAGAAGATTTTTAGGTGAAACCGTTGTCCTTCGCGATTCATTCACTGCATGTCTGTGGCTGCCTAGTCTCAGCCTCAGATGTCACACCCACAGACATTTGGCTGAACGTCTGATGCAAACTTAGCTGGAAACGCTTCAGGAGTTTCGAAGTTGTCATCGGATTGGTTAGATTATACTGGATTTCCAGGAGACGTGTGTCACATTCTTCAACGTTCTGCCTGGAAACAAAAATGCCGTGGTGCCAAACCCCCTCACGAAGGAAGAAAGCCGTTGTGTTGTTCATAACTGTGACGACGAGCGCTTATCAGGATCAACTAAACGCTGGATTTTCAAAAGTATGTGAAAAATGTAAAGTTCGTGGCACAGAATCTTGAAAATATGTCTGAGAGTTACACACCGGTCTGTTATTGTGGTGACATTTCCACGCCCCTAAACATGACGCGGCACAAAACGAAACGTGATTGGTTGCTTTAACTGTCAGTCATATGGCCTCTTGGGCGGGCCTTCCCAAACCTTCTGCCATCAGTCTGAAGGTCTGGCTATGGGAGACTAGTGACTGATGGTGTTTTGAAGATTTGTAATCATCAGATTTTGCTGCCTCCCATTAAAACAATAGGGAGTAGTCTGATGGGTAGGGTAAAATGTCAGGACGCTGGTTTTTGAGTGTCAAAATATATATAGAGAGAGAGAGAGAGAAAACCAAATGAATACCCGTGGCTCCTGACAATACACTGAATTCTTATGAAGCGAAACTATTGGTTTGTGCAAGAAAATTAACACTATTTACAAAATTACCTTTAATACACAGCCAGTGCAAACGGTTCTTAGCACATTCACGACAGTCTGGAGTACAAACTTCCTCTGTCGTATAATGACGTATGCAAGGGCACTCACTCACATGTAAGCTAATGATGCTGTTTGTTTACAATGGAGAGTGAAGGCGTGTGTGAGAAGGATGGAGGACGCAGCGGCACAACCACAAGCCTTGGTGGGAATGAGGACTCTCAAAACGTGGTGGTGTTCGTACAATGACAACAGAGGTAAAATCGATCTGAATCAGAATGCTGGAAATCTGTGAAAAGTCAATCTTCCCAAAGGGGATTGTGCCAGCAAATCAGCAAATCTATAAAAATTGGTTCCAGCATTCAGGATAAGCACAGGTAAGTACCATTTTGAAGAACAATAAAACACACGCGCCCTCACTCTCCATTGTAAACAAATAGCATCATCAGCTTACATGTGAATTTGTGCCTGTGCTTATGTCATTATGCGACATAGGAAGTTCACGCTCCAGAGAGTTGTGAATGCACTGAGAACTGTTTGCTAAGGCTGTGATTTAAATATAATAATGTTGTAAATTATGTTCATTTTATTGCACAGGCCATAAGAACTCAGTGTATCGCCAGGAGCCACGGGTATTGATTTGGTCTTCTCTGTGTATGTTTTTTTCATGCTCAAAAACTGGAAGCCACAGATGTGCAGTGTATGAATTTCCAAGGGCAACAGTTTCACCTAAAAATATTCTTTACTGTTCTTCTGAGGAAAACGAAAATGTAAAAAAAAAAAAAAAAACTTTTCATTTTTGGGTGAACTGTTCCTTAAAGTTTCATGAATATGTGCAAAGCAGAACTGTAACAGATGGAAAGTGCTCATTTTACATTCATTTATCCAACAAACAGACTGGTTGCTATTTAAAGTAGGTTTGGGTAAAATGCATTACAAATCATAATCATGTACAACTCAAACCACTAAACTACAATGATTCTTCCATCTGTTCTTCTCTGCATGCTTGAGATAAGAAGTCTCTTCTTGACCACATACACTGTTAAGCAGAAAATTCCTATAACCTTGTATTGATATAAGAACATGTATATGTTTCTGTTTAGATACAGTCAGAGCTTTGACCAACACAAATATCTGTTTTTTTTTCAATAAACTGCTAATTTCTTATCACTTCATTTCCCACCTCATGCTCTTCTCCTGCTACAGAAGAGTTAACTTGACAGTACATTTGAATAATTTTGAATGTCAGACAAAAATCTTCTGGTCAGAGAGGCAATGACAACTTCTAAAATGTCTGGCCCAGTTTTTCCTGACTGAACTGCTGCAAAACAGAAAGTCAGTGTTAGTTGTTTATCACTTTCCTTCAGAGATTTAAACAAGTCAAAATGCACTTTGGAGTTGTTTCATCCTGTTGTGACTGTTGTATTGTATAAATAAGTGAAACGGCTTCTTGAACTAGAAAAAATGCAGGACTTGATCTTGTCCTTCTGGAATTGACTGGATCATTGTTGTTTGCTATTGCTGTGATCTCATGAGTGACAGGTAGCTGCAGGGAGAGGGGTTAAGAGAAGAAAGTTATTTTGATTAAAAATTAAAAGAGCACGAATTGTAATAATAATAATAATTTAGTATAATTATATTGTATAAATATTTTAGAATAAACATTGCATTCTTCAATAATAGAGAATAATAATAAAATTCAATAATAATAAAATTGTCAATTTTGATTTAATGGTGACTTTAATATTTATATAATAAAACTGCCATCAAATATTCTATTATATGAGACTTTGCAGTTTCAAGATTGAGACATTAATGTTCAAAATATTTTATACTTTTTAAAAAATCAATTACTTGATTTAAATCAGACTAACAATTTAGCTTTTGTTTTTATCCACAAAATGTAAGAAGGAACAGCTAAACTAAAAAGGTTCTATATAAATTTACTTCAGACGACCGCCTCGCGCAAAATAACCAACAAAAAATTATAGAGAGACGTTAAAAAAGAAACATTAAAAATCTAAAGTCAAATTAACCGGTTTAAAATCAAAGATAAGATTTAGATTTTCAAAACCATTAATAAAAATTCATAATGCTTATATTTACAGCAGAATCCTAATTGCAGATGACTGTTACAGACTGTTACAATTTGAATTTCAATATAGGCTACGTTAGCTGTGTTTGTGTGAATGTATGTGTTGTTGTGTGAACCCTGTGATGGACAGCCCATATGTCCAGGGTGTTTCCCCGGGATAGACACCAGCCCCCCACGATCCTACAGAGGATAAGAGGTTTGGAGAATGGACGGATGGATTATCTGTGTGATTATCCGTTTCGAAAGCTGTTGCTATGTAGAGTCTGATAAATGTCTTCTACTCAGAATCAAGATGGCTATCGTAGGACTTGCAGGTTGTAACCTGTCAAACTGATCCAGCCAAAGCTTTTCTTAGGCAATGTAAATTAGTCACTGATGTAAATTACTCCTGTCAATTCCTACCCAAATATTTGTCAGAAGAAAAAAAAAACATGCTAATGTATTGCATCTTATTTTGTATGTGCACTGAATAAAGTCACCATAGAACATTCCAAAAAACATTTGACCTGGTTATATTTTATACCATCATGACATTTTTAAATGTTTTATTCCAATGTATAGATTATTTTAACACCTAACCTGTCTCACAAAAGTTGCAGTTTGTTCTGGTTTTGTTTTCTTATTAAACGTGTATGTTGTTGTTTTGTTTTATTGTATTGAATTTTTAATTAAAACATGTTGACATCACCTTTCTTTCCAGTTTTTATTTCACCCTGGCACTATTAAATATGCAGTGTTTACTGGAATGTTTCTAAAGCAGGGAAATACTGTACAATATGTCAAAATAATGAAAAGCACTTAATATTCATAAAAACGAAACTTTTTTTAACGCAACATACGTTATACAATATATTTTTAGATAAGCTGTAGCCTATATTATTACAGTAATATTTACCATGTCCATAATGTTGTTGCGGAAATTGTTAATAATTTTCTTAGGGTGCCCAATGGTTGAAAGGTGGGAGAGTGTCATCTGTGCCCAGTTTTTGCAAATGCTTATTATTGAATTCATATAGATCCAGCCTAAAACAACTTTATAGCCAGTCGACGATTGTGATCTTTTCCCTGGTTCTGGCCACTTCCCCCTCCGCGTGTCTGTGCATGGCCCTGCACAAGATAACATAAGCTTGACTGATTAGTATACTGAGACCATGCACAGGTTTTCTG
This sequence comes from Tor tambroides, assembly GCA_021397915.2. Lineage (NCBI taxonomy): Eukaryota > Metazoa > Chordata > Actinopteri > Cypriniformes > Cyprinidae > Tor > Tor tambroides. The sequence goes on from JAFVLL020027528.1 coordinate 6,064, forward strand.
CAGTGGGGTTTCCACAAACCTGCTGCATGACTCACATTCTTTTGAGGGCCTAAAATACTACACTAATCCCTACTTTGTGGAATGTAACTGAATCTAAACTGAACCGAGATCAGTTAAAGGCGGTTCATGGGTTCACCAGATCGACGTCCTCTAGCGGCGAACTTCAAAATTTGGAAACCGCAGTGATGTAATGAAGACTCGTTTGCGGAATTGACTCGCACTGAACCATTCGAATCAAAAGATTCGTAAACGTTTCGAAGCCTCACGAAGCAAAGTTCGAAAGCTGACATCACTAGACGAATGCTGCGCTAAAAATGGGCGTAGAATCTGTGTTACAGAAGAGGGTGAATCTAAACTGACTGATGAAGCGATCTGCGAAGTAAACCGGAGATATTTCCTTGTGATAAAGATGGAACAGCGTGAAAACAATCAGATCACAGAAACACCAGATGTGCAGACGAAAACCTACCAGTCCTCACCCAGACAAGAGAAGGAGAATAAAAGTCAGAGTAAGTTTGTTGTTTGTCACTTACAGAGTCAAGTTAAGTTAGTTAGTTAGTTGTTGATTGCGACTAATTAAAACCACGTGCCGCGTCAAATCAAATCAAATCAAATCATAAATTGGAATCTGTCAGACCAACTAAAAATAAAGGTGCTTCACGATGCCGTAGAAGAACCTTTTTGTCTAAATGGTTCCATAAAGAATCTTTAATATCTGAAGAACCTTTCTGGTTCACGAAAGGTTCTTTGTGGTGAAAGAAGGTTCTTCAGATTATAAAAAGGTAAGGAAGAGATGGTTCTTTGTGAAACCAAAAATGGTTCTTCTATGGCATCGCTTGAAGAAACTTTTGAAGCACCTTTATTTTTAAGAGTGTATATTTTAAAATTAGCCCATCATAATGTAAAGTATTGAAACAAACTGCCGTAGAATTAGTATTTTTTTAGTCCTGAGGATATAGTAATCAGGTAAATTTGGCCACTTCTTGACAAAGCATGTAAAGCTGCATTGAATTTATATATTTTATTTATTTATTATCGAATATGGCATTTCGTTAAACTATTTGTGTTGAGAAAATTGTATGATGTCTTTGTGTGTGTTGTGTTGAGTGAAAGCATTTGATATATGCAGAATCAATATTTTTGGTCTTACTTACTGTGATTATGTGTGTGTTACCTGAGAGCTTGGTTTGTAGCCTATTTGATGTGTCCACACAAGCATGAATGTGTGACCTGCGAAAAGTAAGATCATCACGACACTACACCGGTAAATGATTATGCTCTTATTTGTGACTTTTTACATTCTGCAAATAAATCTATTTTTTTCACGTGTCAGTCCTATTTAGCTATGATTTTAAATTTGAGCTGTAAGTAGTACCAAATTAGCAAATCCTGTTAGTTTAGTTCTCTTTATGATATATGTTATAATGTATCATCATGTTATACATCTATAAATACTTTGAAAAGGATGCAACCAAAGTGTGTGTAAACATTTGCTACAAATGTCAGAAATAGGAATGTGGTATGTTCAAAAGTAGTCTCATTAAAAAGAAATAACTCACATCATAAGCTCAGGTACAGTATTTTACATTTACATTTAGTCATTTAGCAGATGCTTTTATTAAACCAAAGCGACCTACAAATGAGCACAATAGAAGCAATCAAAACCAACAAAAGAGCAATAATAAGCAAGTGCTATAACAAGTCTTGGTTACCCTAATGCAGTACACATAGTAAGGGTTTATATACACACACACACACACACACACACACACAGCCTACATATACATACAATAAAAACAAGTGGATAGAGAAAGCTAGTGTTAGAGGCTCTTTTTTTTGTTAAAGAAAACAAGTGGTTAGAAAATGAATATAGAGTGTAAGTGTTAGAGGGTCAAGTGTTTTTTTTTAATATAAAACACAAAAAGGAAATAGATAAAACAGAATTAGAAAAGAGAGTGATATAGTTAGTGTTGAGTCAATATTTTAAACTTGCACGTGAAAGGGTTAACATGAACGCAAGTCAAATTATAAACCAGTGCTGAATTTAACTTAATTGTTTATTGTCTTGCAAATTCTTTGTAACTTATAGGCTACTGTCACTTCAGGAGACAATAACATGGGAACGACAGATTGATTTAGCCTTTAGTATGTCAAAAATGTAACAATGTCCTCTGTTGCATTAGACTGGGTTGCACATCTGTTACTTTGACTCTCACCATTATTGTCCTTGATTCTGACATTGATCTTTTTATGTTCATTTTAGATCAGAAGAAATTGAAAGAAGATTCTGTCACTTGCCATCAATGTGGGATGTGTTTCGCTTATCAAGCAAGTCTTAAGCGGCACATGACAATTCACATTGGAGACAAGCCGTTCATCTGCCCTCAATGTTGAAAACATTTCCGAATGAACCGTTATCTTGAGGTTCATATGAGAATACACACTGAAGAGAGGCCTTTTACCTGCTCAGAATGTGAAAAGAGTTTTACAGTGAGCGGTGCCCTCAATAGACACATGAGAGTTCACACTGGAGAGAAGCCCTTCTCCTGCTCTGAGTGTGGAAAGAGTTTCACAGAACGAACAATCCTTAGAAATCACATGAGAATTCACACTGGAGAAAAGCCTTTTAGCTGCTCTGAGTGTGGAAAGAGTTTCGCAGGAAGACAAAACTTTGAGAATCATTTGAGAATTCACAATGGAGACAAGCCTTTCACCTGCCCTCAATGTGGAAAGAGTTTTGTAGTAAAACAAACGCTTGAGAGTCATGTGACAATTCACACCGGAGAGAAACCTTTCACCTGCACTGAATGTGGAAAGAGTTTTGCAGTGAAACAAAGCCTTGAGAGGCATGAGAGAATGCACACTGGAGAGAAACATTTCACTTGCTCCGAGTGTGGAAAGAGTTTCACAATGAAACATAACCTTAATATTCACACAAGAAGTCACACTTCATAGGAACTGAGAGTTTACCTGCTGTCAGTGTAGAAAGAGAGAAAAAAAAGCTTATATTCACATGGGAATTCACACTGGAGCCTTTTGACAATGTTGGCATCTCTACTGTCACCTGTGTATAGCATTCATCCAAATGAAGTGACAGCAGTCATAGCGTACCAGAAAACCCACCAGCTACAAGAGAGTAATGCAAATCATAACTGTTACTCTAAGTTTAAGATAAGAGGGCTCCCTTCCAAGTCTTCAAGACTATAGACAAAGTTAACAAACAAGTTCTCATCACCTTTGCTTGTTATCAAAACATTCATATGTTTCTGCTTGGATGCTGCAGATGCAACTTTGACTAATAAAAATTGCCAGTGTTATTTAATAAATTTAAAACATTAAACTGGTTTCTTGTCACTACATTCCCTGCCTCTTAGTCTTTCCGTTCATATTGGATGCAGAAGACTTTGATAATAGGTTTGAATATCTTTGGATATGAGACTCAAATTAGATATTTTCTGATTTAGTGAACCAAACAAGAGGCAATCCACACCTACTCAAATGAGCTGATCATTCATTGCTTTTCATTTAATGATTTACCTTGGTGTCATGTCACAGTATTCTACGCTTTTTACATAATTACTTTCCTGCTGAAAAAAAAAAACAATAGCAACTATCACAAAAATTCTAATGGTTTCCACTACAAATACCATTACAAACATTACAAACCATCAAACAGTGTGTTTTGGGACATATCCCATTAGTATTTAGTGGTTTTAACAAGTCACTAATGGGTCCAGTACAGTTTCTGTTAAAACCAACACAAGTCCCATTATAACCAGTAAAACCATTATAATTCTGTCATTGTGTCTGTTGTTTTGTTTTGTTTTTCAGCAGGGGGCTGTATAATAAAACAAGTTTACCAAATAAGCCTGGCTTATTTGGTAAACTTGTTTTATGAAACAGGCCCCAGGATAAGCAGTGTCCCAAAACAAATACCAAACAAAATTGTTCAACTTAAAGAAGCAAAAGAAAATTCAATATTCACTAAAGATTTTCATAGAGCCATCAAAACCAAGCAATCCAGTCACAATCACAAACAGGAGATCATTAGTGATTAGTAGTAATGTAAAAGGCTGATAATGACACCTCTTAAACCAATTACAAATGTTTTCATTAACGTGTAATCTGTTATGTGTAATCTACAGATTAATAAGTACCATTAAGTAGGCTATGAATTATCACAATTTTTCATTATACATGCGTGTGTGTTCATTAACACTGACCCTACATTATACAGCTGGCCCGAGATCAGCGGCTTCTAGCGGCGAACCTTCGACATTTCAGAACGTTTCGAACCAGTGACGTAATGAAGACTCGTTTGCTGAAACCACGTGACTTGGTCAGTTTGATTCGTGATCTGAACCACTGATTCAAAGCAAAAGATTCGTAAACGTTTCGAAGCTTCATGGAGATCATAACTACATAAGCGCGAGGCTTGTTTTAAACCAAATGCATTAATGTGTGGTTATATAATGTCTGTTACAAAACTGACAGACTCAAACGCGACTGATTGAGCGCTCTATGGAATAAACGGGATCGAACATTTCCTGGTGATAAAGATGGAGAATCGTGAAAACAATCAGACCACAGAAACACCAGATGTGAAGACGAAAACCTGCCAGTCCTCACCTATGCCAGAGCAGAAGAATAAAACAGATGGTAAGTTAATTATGTGTCAATAACAAAGAATCTGTTAATTCTGTTAATTGTTGTTACTAATGAAAAACCACGTGCGCCAAATGATTTATGCATACGGGAATATTTGGTTACTAAGGTATACAATAGGGTATTTGTTAGAACAACTATATTTTAAAATTAGTTGATTATAATGTATAATTATCCTGTTTATTATACAACTTTGGCTACTCAACAAATAAATACATAGGAGAACATCAAAAACTTTACTGAAATTTATTTTATGATCTTACCTGTATATTAACTCACACAATAAGGTTTTTGTTATTTTGTACAAAACAGTTAGCCTAGCAACAAGATGAACGCTGCAAAAATATTACATTAATATTGTCAATTAAGTTCTTAATTTCAGTGCAGTCAAAAACTGAGAACAATACCACCACTCTATATACATTAGGCATGGGAAATTTGGGCTTAAAAATATATCACGATAATGTCTGGTATTTACTGCAATAATGATATCAATGACGATAATTCAGGGAATCTTATACATCCACTAAGAAACAAAAAAATCCCATTTCTTTAGAGAAATATATTATCTTTCCTATTTTTACTCTGGTGTTGTGAGCATAACTGACTACACAAATAATGTAACATAGTCATTTGACTATTTCATACTGGAAGCCAGAGGGCGCCCTTGTGCAGAAACTCCACATATGCATAGCAGAAGTAATTGCACGGAGACGCTCCAGGAAATCCCTAATATGGACAAAGGTATCCACTTATAGCTGTAGCTGAATAAAATGCAGACAGAGAAATTTTAACTGAGGAAACTTGAAGACAATAAACATGCGATTGCAACAGTATATAGTTTATCTGTGTTCTTCAAGCAATCTTGGCTATTTTTATAAGAATAAAGTATATTTATAATACAATGCTATTCGACATAGCCTTTATCACTGTATTAAATACTATAAAATAATATAATTTCTGTCTCATTTTGTGATATGAAACCACGTCTGATCGCACAGTTTTTTCAAACTCTCGACTGATGTTATTAAATTAATTTGGACAAAGAGCATGTCAAATGGACCCTTTTCACCAGACTGTGTTTAACAGTCATCAGCATTGTAAATCCTTTCAAAGTTTTTTATATTTTTAAAAATGTATGTACATTTATAACACTATAGTTTGTATTATATCAACTTTGCATCAAATTACAAAAAAACTAGTTAACGCTAATGCGAGGGTGTTTCTAATGCAGCGTCTATGGGAGGGATGGTAAATTTGACATCGTTCTCTCTTCTGACTGCCGTTATCAGTCTCTCTCAATTTTTTTCCTTTTATTGAAAGTCATGAAAACACTATCTTGGAGTTTTTCTTTTGATATTTGAGCAAATGGGAATGCAAAAAAATATACTTGTGGTACTCTCCCATTCACTGCTCTTCAAGTTAACCCAACTATAACGACTTCCACTGCTGAGAAACCCGGAAATGTGAAAAAGGTCCATAAATGAATGAAGAATTTTTAACGGTATATTACAAATGATAAGATATCGCCCATCCCTAATACATAGTAGGGATGGGACGATACACCTACCTCCCGATTCGATACTATCACTATACTTGGGTGCCGATACGATATGTATTGCGATTTTTTTTTTTTAAAGAATTTCAATTCTACAAGTATTGTGATTTGATATTGCTGTTGTGATTTTTGTTTTTAACTCTAGACCATGGGAAAAAGTTGAATGATACACTTAATATGCAGACTGTCACAATAAAAAAAAACACACATCTTAGCAGTTACTATTGCGATTCATCATTACAATTTATAGTGATTTTTGTTTGCTTATTAAAGACTAGACAATGGAAAATAGTTGATTATACCCTTAGAAGAGACTGATGAGTCATATTAACAAAAACAATGCATCACATCTTTCTAAACTTTTATTTCAGGAGCATACACCTACACAGTGTATATTTAAAGTACCAGTACATTGAACCATGAAACATTAAAGTACCAAAACCCTGAACTTGCACATGAATATGATAGTCAAATGTTCAACAAAATGAGCAGAAAGATACTTTATGAAATTAAAAAAAGTGCTATGTTACTTTGTATACCATTTCAGTCATGTTTGGTCATTTTTTCCCGGCAGTTGAGATTCAAAACGTGAAGGTGTAAAAAGAATTCTGGAAGAGGTTTGATCCTCTGCCTCCGTCATGGTTTTGCTTTCTCACGCCGGCTTTAAACGTATACGACATCATTTAATGCAGCGGCACTGCGCACGCAGAACAATCGTTGTATGACATCAAAGCACCATGAGAGCTACAGAGAGCAGACGGCTCCGCATATTTTCAAATCGCTTTCGCGATACTTTGATGTCACGCTGACCCAGATAGCACACGTACGTCTGCAAGATGTCTGTTAAAGATCTCTTGATCTGGAAAGCTTCTGCTGTCTACAAACGTCTGGCAGACATCTTTCAGATGTCAGTTTTACATACATTCTAAATCATAAA
>JAFVLL020027531.1:0-20420 GCA_021397915.2 Tor tambroides
AGCGTGTCAAATCCCACCCCATCTGTCACTGTGGGTCCATCCAAAGACTCCACCAATACCACCCCACTTCAGACCATCCTTAACACATTATTTGGACAAAAGAAACAACCCTCAGATGTCACAGAGTGTAAGACAAGCTCATTAACGGATCAGGTTCAGATTTGTCCACAGACTTGCAAAGATGATGATGCAATGATATTGGGTGATGACAGGCCTTACGATCCCGAGGAGTATGATCCGGCATGCTCTAATGGGGTCATGGGTTCTTTCAGTCCAGCTGAAGTTTTGGAGCCTAAAGGTCCATCTGCAGTGGCTGATGATGATGATGATGATAGACCATACGACCCTGAGGAAGAGTACAGTGCAGTTGCTAATGGTGTTACTGTCAGAAATAATACACCGAAAGCATCAGAGGCTAAAAACACGGAAGAGACCTCTACAGTTACCAGTGATATAGCTTATGATCCAGAGGACGAGACGATGTTTGAGGAGATGCAAAATTACCTCACAAGTAATGCTATACCTCACAAATCCACCGTCTGTGAAAATAACACGTCACAGTACAAGGATAACACCTCAGTTACAACATTCTCTGAGCAGCAAAGAATTCTAGAAGAGTTGAATAGGCAGATAGAGGAACAGAAAAGGCAGTTAGAGGAACAGACAGAAACTCTACGCCTACAGAAGGAAGCCATTGGTGTTTCCATGGCCCATTTCTCTGTTTCTAAAGCTCTAATGTCACCAACACACTTTGATAGGGATGAAGAGGAAAGCATAGAAAACGTACCCTACTGTCCGATAATTCATCAGAATAGGGATCCACGCATCTGTCGAAAAACAAGCCAGGATATGCCATTTGATGATGCTGAATGTGAGGCTGTAGATAAAGAAAGTGCAGAGAAATTATTAAACACAGAGGAAGCCACGAATACAGTCCTGAACAAATCTTTTACAATAAAGAAAGAGAAATTAGCTTCTGATAAAGCAATGCCCAAAGAAGGATCACCAAACACAAAAAGTGCACAACTAAAGAACACTAAATGTTCACACTCAGAGTACACCCACAAAAATCAAGGCAGTAGAAGGTCCACTCTGAGCACCTATAGGTCATCAAGGAGCAGGTCATGGCACGAACACAGGTCATCCCACCAAGACAGGGCGTCTTCAAGAGCATCGCGTGCAGTTAGATCCTCTAAGGACGTCTCAGACAAGCACCATAGAAGTAGACACTCTGCAGGGCATCTCTCTAGGGGAGGTTACAGTGACAAAAAAGGAGTGAACTCATCAAGAAAAAGGCCTCATCACCATCACAGAGACTCATCTTCACCCCCACGGTATCGGAGGAGACGTCATTATTCCCCCGTCTCGCACTCAAGCCGGAGAGACAAGTCTTCACATGATGACAGTGACCAGTCACACAAGACTGACCTGTCAGAGCATATCACTAAATCTTCACATGAATCTGGCCAGGTGCCAGACAGTGATAGCATTCAATCTGCGTATGCATCAGGACAGAGTGTTAAAGTGGAGGGCGAGGTTGCTAATTGCAAAGACAGGCGTTTGGCAGTAGTTCAGAAAGGTGGTCCTCCAAATACAAAACATGAGGCTGATCAAAACCAGGGACTTCAGACGTTCCAAAATCCTGGGGAGGGTTCTTCACAGCCTCTGTTAAATAAGTTAATTGACAAAAGACAGCCACTTTCTGTCCTGTCTGAAATGAAGAGAGAGAATTTGCCCCCGAGCCAAACTGACTTTTCTAAACAAGGAGCACTACTGCCTACACCCTGTCTGGCCCATGGTGCTACTGACTTGCCTTTACACAGAGACTCACCAGCGTTACAGCCATCTGTGATTCAGACAGACGTGTTTCACCATGATACCCAGCCACCACATAACCAAACAGACCAGTTTTCTGAGCCTGGCCAGACTGATCAAAAGAGAAACATGCCATCGATGCTAAGGCCAAATTATTCACATAATGAGACAGACAAATTACATTCAGGAGATTACCCTCAAAGAGCTTTCTGTTCACAATACAGAAATTCATCACAATCTGACACCGATCAATTCTATTCTAGAGAACTGCCTCAAAATAAAAGAGGAAAGTTTATGCATGATGCAGACAGCAACAGTCAACCTTATGTATCTCACAAACAGGAAGAATTCTCCACAGGCAAGTTTGTTCACCAAAAACATCCAAACCGCAGGCTCAGAGGGTTTCCAGAGGAAACAGATCAGGTTCATCAAAGTCAGCAACCCAGACCTGACCAGTCACTTGAATGCAACTTTGAAGAACCTGAAACCGCTGGATTATGTCACAAAAAATACACATCTCATAAGCAAGGGCAGAATTTTCGTGAGGATGAATCCGTCCAGTTTCAGCAAAGAGAGTCACTGTTAGGACCTCCTCCTGTGCACAAGGGCAATTTCAGACCTCCTAATCCTAGAGAGCACATTCACCCTTCCACCTTTGATAAGTGGAAGCCTTTGAGAGAGCGTCCGTCTGGAATGAAACGGAGGAGTCCTGAATTTGCTCAGCCTAGGGATGGTAATTCTGCTACTTCTACGAACTTTGGACCTAGGGGCCAATCCTCAGGTTTTGTGAGGTACGAAGGCCCAACTAAAGATCCTCAACCCAGAGGACCGTTTACAGAAGAGATCTTTGAGAGTCCGGGACCTGCTCAACCCGTTGGACCGAAGGACCCATCTCCAAGACAACGTTCTTTTAGGCGAGGTAGGGGTGGTCACAGGGGTTCGCGTCAGGTCATGCATGATAGAACCCATCTAATGAATTCAACTAAACAAAGGAGCATTCCTAATGTTGAAGGGCCATCGGAGAGACAGATTGACGCCAGAGACTCGCACACAACCCCAACCAGTAAATCTCATATGCCACATCTTGCTGATCCAAGTGGTTATGCACAAGAAATCTGTGAACTACAAAGCCCGGACTGCCACCAAACATCTGCAGAGGATGCAGAAGACAGAATACGCACAGGTTTTTCAAGACCGGCTCCATCACACTCTCAGGACCCAGCACATGGGGCAACGCATAGCCAGTTTGAAGCACAGCAGTATACTGAAATCAAGGCTCAACCAAGAGGGCTTCAAAAATTCAGAGGACGAAGAAGGGGCATTGTGGGCCCGTTTTATGCCAGGGATCATAAAAATAATGCACAAGTAAGAGGACCTTGCTTTGATTCACCACAACAGTTTTTGGGCCAAAGAGAACCATCTCTTGATGTACATAGACGGAGAAGACCTTCACCTCGAAACTGTGAGGGTTTTGACAATCATAATGAAACCCATTCATCTGATTTTCCCGACCATTCCTCTACCACCCCCACTCATTTTACAAAACCACAGCATCAGCATGTGGGGCAGCCACCTGCAAATTTGGAGAGCCGGCTCAGACAGACTAATGTACGCCCTTTACGACTATCAGGTCCACTACTCCCCACTCCTCCCGGAGGACCGATCAGGCAGAACCTTTCCCGGGGACACGGACACAACTCTCACAATGAATGTCACAGGGATTACTTGACATAAGACAAGGTCAGGTCACTAAGGATGTTAGTGGATGACGAGAAGCCAAGCATCAGTAACTGTTTTAAACTTCTGCAAAGTGTAATTCAGGAGGAACAAAGAGTTGAGTGTGAAAGTAGACAGCAAGAACCTAGAAGAAGGAAAATATGATGAAGAGAAGATTGATTTGTTTAAAATATTATTTTTTTTATGTATAGAGGAAATGCAAGAGCACTTGGCTGCAGACTATATAGAAATGATAGGAGCAGGTCTTGCAGTGTTTGGTTGAGTAGTCAAGATTTAAACTATGGGGTGCTGTACAGTTGTAATATAGATAGATTTCAGTTTGCAGAATGTTCAGAATTAGAATAGATTGAATAAAGGAGAAAGACAATCCCTCTGAAAGTTTAAATTAATATTTACCAGTTCAAGCATAGATAGACGTTATACACCTGTGTGTGTGTGTGTTTGTTGTCTGTTCTGGAAAGTGAAGCTATGAATGTCAGTCAAGCAGTTTTTGATAAATCTGTTTCCATTTTCAAAAGGCTGAAGGTTTGTTCATCCTGCCGTACCGACTGAATTACTTTGTTTATTTCTGAAAAATGTTTTGGTTTGTTTTGTGGAAGCAGGACATGGTCATGTTAACTACTGACAAAAGTTTGTAAACATTATTTTTTCTCTTGCAATGACAAAAAGTTCTCGAGCTATAAATAGCAGTGTACATTTGTTCATAGGTTTTTATGTACTTTTCTAAATGTACATTTGTAAGTAATTCAGAACCTCAAAAGATGGAATCTTTTGGAATGCCCACTGATTCATTTATTAAACAACTGAACCACCAAACCTGACCAGTGCACTTCATGGTCTCTAATTGTGTCCCTCTGCCCAAAATTAAAATTGTGATCACTTACCCTTACATGGTTCCAATACTGTGTTTTTATTCTTCTGCAGAACACAAAATATATTTTGTAGAACACTGGGAACATTGCAACATTGACTTCCATTGTATGAACAATGTTCCACAGAAGAAATAACATACACAAATACACACAATATACAGTCATGGAATAACAGTCAAGTCACCTTTATTTTTATAGTGCTTTTAACAATTCACTGATTCTTGAGAAGTTGGACAAAACGGTGCAATATTGAAAAATAAAACCTTGTACTCGGACAAATGAAATAAATGTTTGTATCTTACATGTACTAAGCTATGTGCTGGTGAAATGTGCTTTTTACCTTGCCATCACTTATTTTGCAATCAAGATGTTTTTAACATTTCAAAAAAACATTCTAATGTTAGCAGACAGATTACATTTTCACACGTGACTGTGTTGACAAAATGTGGTGACCAACAATTACTCAAATATAAAGTATCGTCAGATATTATCAAAATATTCCTCTAACGGAGTTGATGAAAACCTTGAAAAATGAATTTGTAGTCATTTAAATACATTCAAATACATTGAATCAATTACTGTATTAAAACAAACACAACGAACAGTATGTTATTGCTTATAAAGCTTTTTTTCATGATTCACATTGAAGTGTTTTGAGATATCATTGGAACACAACTGATCTATTTCCTCTCAGAGCAGTGTGTCTGCTGTGCATCTGCTACAGGAACACGGGAACTTTTAAAAACAGTTAAATGAACAAATAAAACAATTAGCTGTTACCTCTATCCATTTACATTCACCAGGATTTTAATATTCACATTTAAACATCTTAACAAATGATCCAAGAATTATCAGTACACATATGATCAAATACAAATGAACTGTTTTATGTATAGATATGTTTTATCCAGTGCTATGTTCCCTTAATCTTGTTTCCTCAACCCTAACTCTGCTAAAAATGATGACTATCAATCCACAAAAGCAATATATGCTGTATATTTAGTATTTATACATTATTAGAAAAATTAAACTATTTTGTAGTTAATATAATGACTTGAAAACCACAAACATATGGTGACTTCACGTTGAATGTCAACTCCGTCAGACAGAAAATCTTACGGTGTTGACAAATTTAGCATTTCTTTCTCAAAACAAATGGAGTTCATGCAGTAGCCATTCTATTTTCTCTGTTGATGCTAGATGCTAATAGAACCTGCTTCAGGAGAAAAACAAGATCTAAACATTTCAAATAATTTCCTCAGAAATTGGAAGATGGTGTTGACATATGGTTGTGATGCAGGAAATATTACACTTACATTTAGTTATTTAGCAGACGCTTTTATCCAAAGCTACTTACAAATGAGAACAATAGAAGAAATCAAACCAACAAAAGAGCAATGATATGCAAGTGCTATAACAAGTCTCAGTTAGCTTACAGTACACGTAGCAAGGGATTTTTTTTTATTATTATATAATAAAAAGAAAACAGAATAGAAAAAGAATAGAGCAAGCTAGTGTTAGAGGCCTTTTTTGCTTTTTGTTAATTGTATAATAAAAAGAAAAATATATAGAATACAAAAAGAATAGAGAAGCTAGTGTTAGTTTTTTTGTTTGTGTGTTTGTTTGTTTGTTTAAAGAAAACAAGCAGTTAGTAAATGAATAGAGTGCAAGTCTAAAAGAGACAAGTTTTTTTTTAAAGAACAGAATTAGAATAGAGAGTGCTAATCAAATAAAGCTGGAAGAGATGTGTTTTTAGCAGATTCTTGAAGATGGGTAAGGACTCAGCTGCTGGGATTGAGTTGGGCAGGAGGGAACAGTTAATGTAAAAGTCAGTGAAAGTGATTTTGTGCCTCTTTGGGATGAACAATAAAGTGACGTTCACTTGCAGACCGCAAGCTTCTAGAGACTTATGTGCATAAGTCTGAAGAACTGAATTTAGGTAAAGGGGTACAGAACCAGTGGTGGTTTTGTAGGCAAACATCAATGCCTTGAATTTTATGCAAGCAGCTATTGGTAGCCAGTGCAAATTGATAAACAGAGGTGTGACGTGCGTTCTTTTCGGCTCATTAAAGATTAATCTTGCTGCTGTTCTGGATTAATTGTAAAGGTTTGACAGAACTGGCTGGAAGTCCTGCCAAGAGAGCATTGCAATAGTCCAGCCTGGACAGAACAAGAGCTTGAACAAGGAGTTGTGTTGCATGTTCCGAAAGAAAGGGCCTGATCTTCTTGATGTTGAATAAAGCAAATCTGCAGGACCAGGTAGTTTTAGCAATGTGGTCTGAGAAATTCAGCTGATCATCAACCATAACTCCAAGGTTTCTGGCTGTTTTTGAAGGAGTTATGGTTGATGAGTCTAACTAACATTAACATCAGGATTAAATATTCTAAACTATAAAACTGAGCAGAGCCTGACGCTGGTGTACTCTGCAGAGGAGGACTGTGGCAGGGGTCCTTTAGAGGGACAGCTGCCCCTGATATTCCCTGACTTTATTACATTTTAATGTCTTACGGTGTTGACAAAAAGTGAGGACACATCTTTGAAACCTTATGAAACACACGTGTCATTGAAAAACAACCTTACTGTACTGTAAATTTGTCCTATGGTGTGATATAGCAAAAATGAAGAGAAAAAAAAATCTCTTAATATCTACAAATAGCTGAAAAATTGCTGAATGATGATTATATCTCCCCTACTGTGATACTCAACTTTTTTGAGATAAAAACTTTTTTTTTTTAGTATATGGCTGCTCTTTTTAAGGCATCATTTTGATTCTGTTTACTTTCTGCATCGTTTAGGATCTCCTCTCTTCTGCCTGGATCTCTGTTCATTTTCTCTCTATATTCCCAGTCCTCTCTCTCTCACTCATTTCTCTCCCTCATTTCTTTCTGTCTCAAAAACAAAGTATCGCATTTTATACTTATTTCCATGACACTTTACAACAGTACAGGTTTTTTTTTTTTTTTTTTTGCAAAAACATCATAAAATATTTTAATGTAATTAAAATGTTCAAAAAAGAATAAAAAGGAGTTAAACAAATCTTATTTAATTATTTCAAATGCTTAATAAAGAGACCTAATTATGTGTCATGTCATGATGGGTCCTTCAGCTAATTACAGATGTCCTGGGATTTCTTTATTTAAAATTAGGATACACAACTGATCTATTATAGATCAGCAGTGACATTATATCCTAACTTTAAATCAAAAAATTCCACGGTCAACTGTAAACAACATCTGCATACACGTAGACATATGTTTCTGTCTCAGAATTATTAATGTAAAATGTTTTTTCTCTGCTGAAGTAGTGAAAGACGCTTCCTTGTATGGTCACGTGTCTTTCCCACAGGTTGTTCTTAGGTGCGTTCGACTTGAAGCACGGCTACAGACGGCGATCAGCGAGAGTAGCCGCTTGCAGTCAGGGGAGGAGCTGAAAACGGACACTTCAAGCCGGACACTTTCTGCTCCCGTTATTGGCCGGCTCCCACTTGTGATGTTTGCATACTCTATCACAGATGAGTGAATAAAACGCAATATTTGTCAAATACACGGACGTTTCAGAAACGTTTTCATGAGCAACAGAAACACTTTTGATATACTGCTTAATACAGGGCCGTCTGTTCAAGAATAAAGTTCAACAAAACATATACTATTTAAATACCAATAAAGTGAGGGTATATTTACTTTTATCAGTGTTTTTTATTAAATGTGACTCAATATAACATTGCGACTATACAATAAAAAAGCTTTTACAGTTCTAAAAACAGATTTGTGAGCAGTATTGGATTTGATGTATTTGATTTTTCATGTGGTGAATTTGGCCAATCGTGAAACAGCTGTGTCGTCATCAAGCACTCCGCAGTAAGCTCCTGGAAATTAGCCGGCTGAGTCAACCCATTGCTCTGCTTTGTATCAGCAGTACTTTGATGCCACACGTGACAGTGACGTGGCGTCGGCGCCGGTTCAAGTCGGACTAAATTTCTAACCGGCATGCACTGCTTCAAGTCAGCCGCCGATCGGTCTGCTAAGTGCTGCATGAAGTCGAACACACCTCTTGTGTGTCTGGATGAAGGTCTCATGAACAATATAAATATAATCACGTGATTGCGCTCGGAGCAAACAATCTTACATCTGTAATTCAGTTACAATTCCTTACGTCTGTGTTCGCATCAAACAAAGATTTGTCCATAAACAATGATTAATTCGGGATAATAATTATTTTGGAGTTGGTTACTGTGGTCATACGGCGTATGCGGATGATGCCGAGTGAATACAGGAGGCATCACTTTGCGGGTTTGATATACAGGTTGGAGTCCAAAAAAATAATAAATAAAATTAAATACAGGTTGCAGTCCTGAAACAGATCGTATCATTGGGATTTTAACTATGGTCTTAATGTGATATTTACCACAAAAAAAAAAAAAAAAAAAAAGCACGAAAAGTAAAACGACGACGGGGTGTGACGTCACTAAGGACGCAATCAGCGCACGAGCGTCGATCGTGTTCAGTTTCGGAGCAGCTGTGTGTCAGGTAAAGACTTTAATCACTTATCGGTGTAACTCAGTGCCTCACTGTAGATTTTACCATCTACGTTTGTCTCACGTTCTTGAGACATAATTTCCATCATGAATACTCTTATTAATGGCGCTGATTAGTCGTTAGGTCCGGGGTGTGAGGCGGGAAACGCGGGATGTGAGGCCGCTGGTGCAACCCATAGTTATTAGAAGTGTTTTAGCTAAAAATAGTTTTATACATCTCTCTTTTGATTTTAAGAAAATGTTTTTTTTTTTTTTTTTTACTATTATTAATTGTTACTTCTGTAAAATATAGCAAATCAGGAAGAGGAAGTCTTTGTTTTTTTTGTTTAATGTGTTGTTGTGATTTTTGAAGAATGGATGGATTTTTTTTAGAGTGGCTAAAAATCCCATGTTCCCATAGTTTTACTGTAGTAATTACTGTATTTTAATTTTAGCTGATGTCTGTCGTATTACATCTACTTTACAGAGTTAGGGATCCGCTTAAAGTTAACTTGCAAACCACAGCTCCTTTTTGTTCCATATTTTGAGTTAAACAGGATAAGACACAAATGCAGAGATCTGTTTTTATAGCAGATTGGACTGAAGATTGTTTGAAATGTTTTTCAGGTTGAGCGCACCGATGGCCTGTAAGAGTCAACACGCTGCAGACGTCTATGTGTCTGAGCCTGGGGGTCAAAGTTCAGAGCTCAGCCTGGTGGAGATGACCGAGGTAGAGTACTTACAGCACATTATTCAGAGCCACATTGATGCTCAGGTGACCGAGACGGACAGCTCGGGCCTGTCACAGCTTGAAGAAAGCTTGTATGAGGAGCCAGAGAGGCCAGAGGGGCCATCAGCGGGGTCCAGCGACACGGGGCCCGTGGACCTGCAGGACATTAAGATGCTGTTGCTGAGCGAGTCGAACACGACGCCTGCCAGCGGTGCCGAGGTGCCCGGCTCCGTGCTGAGCAGAGTCCAGTGTGCCGTGGACGAGAGGGCCGATGAGCGGCCCCTGGAGGAGAGACCCAGCCCAGCTGCTCGCGTCTGCCTGGAGAAGAGGTAAACACGCCACCCGACTGACACTGATGTCTGTAGAAGTCTGAGGAAAATAATCAGTTTAATTCATTTTGGAATAAGGCTGTAACACAACAAAATGTGGAAAAAGTGAAGCGCTATAAAACTTTCCGGATGAACTTGACCAATCAAAATTCAGCAGTCAGTAATATTGAATCTGAATGGCTTACCATTTAAAAAATGGATTATATGCTTACCAAATATTGTGAAAATCAGCCACAAGGTGGCACTATAATTAGCAACTTTACATGTTTGCTAATAATTGGTTGTGGCTAGAAGGGATACAGCTCCGACCGGAAATGAACAATGAAATTAATTTTTTTATTACCGTCTACACCTACCCCTTACAATAATGAAAAAATAGTAATTATTGTTGTACAGTGTGACACAAATTACGCTGTATTGATGTGCGCATGCCCAGTAGCGCCATACGTATCCCTTCTAGCCTTAACCCTAATAATTCAGCAACCGTATGTGAATTTTTCTGAATCCTTGCTTTAAGCCCAAACAAGAGTCATTTTTATGATTGACTATAAACTTTATCCTTAACTTGTTAACAAAAAAAACTCTTTTTCTGAACTCCTAGGCCATTTGTCAGATCTTCACCAAACTTTGCACATATCAGCTCTAGGGAAAAAGAAGGAAAGACTAAAGGTCCTTGCACACGGAGTCGAAATTTTCATATGCGTTTTTTTCGTATTTGTCATCCTTTCCTATCAAAATGCTTGTTATGAATGCGAAAACACAGAAAATCGAACCTGATCCGAATTTTTTTATGATGGATGAAAGTTTCGGAGGCAGTGTGTAAATGTGATTGACACAGCGTGAGGTTGTTTTTATTTTTTAACGTGCAAAAAATTCAGACAAAAATTTTGGACTCAGTGTACAATGTCCTTTAGAACAATATATAACGTTCAATATATATAGGTTTTTCTACTAATAGCACAATAATCTGTTCATTGCCGTTCTTTAAATACCTTATTGAAGTATCAACACACTCCAGTTTCAGACGGTCAGATTCTGATTTTGGATGACAATTTGTGTATTTATACATAAATCAGTTTCAATACGTACTGTATGTGTATATGTTGTTTATATTTTTAAAACAAACCAGCATAATCAGCATTATTGAATGCAAATATTTCGATTGCACATAGTGCGGCTTTTTGTATGTGTGTATATATATATATATATATATATATATATATATATATATATATATAGCTGTGGACATTGAATGGCTTTCCTGAGGTAAATATAATGTTGCATGACATATTGTTTACAGGCTGTTTTATTGATGTCTTTTAATGGTTGGAACAGACCTAAACTGAACCTTGAACTGAAACAATCTGTCACACCTGATTTGAGACACAATCTCCTGAAAACAGCACAGACTAAAAGATTGTTCTTGGGATTTAAGAATCGATATTGGTTCATCAAATTGAAGATTGATTAAAAACAATTAATCCATTATGTGAACCCGAGCTAGAGTTTACTGTTAAACACTGAAAACACCATGAGCGGCTCATGTGGAAATGAACACAGTGATGCATTGCATCAGAATAAATTGGAGGCTTTTGCTGTTTGAAAATCACACAAAGCTGTTTTTATGCTATAATTAATTAAGCTTTGTTTGGGAAGCCCTGTTTTAGGTTTGGTTGACAAAAAAAGAAAGAAAATCCCTGCTTTTACTCATAGTTGTCTCAATTTTGACATGGTTTAATAATTTGTCTTCCAGATTTTTATCAGTGCTTTGTCACTCTACAAACACTTCAGGAATACCCACACATGCAGAAATGACGAAATGGAGTAAACCAGACAAGATGGACACGTATCCATTCGAAGGACGTCTGTTCAAATCGGTGAGTGCGTTTCAGTGTTTGTATCTGATTCTGAGTGCTGTGTGTTTTCTGCTGGTGATGAGAAATGTGTTTCTCTCACGGCAGGGTGGGCAGCAGTCTGAGCTGGTCATTCCCACAGAGCTGACAGTGAGCTTCAGAGCAGATAAAGGCTCGGAGTCTGTGATGAGAGCGCCGCTGGTCATTTACACAGACACTGCTGACCAGCTAACCGCAGACACGCTGAAGAGTAACATTCTCTAATATTGTTCACTTACACATAAACAGCTTATTGAGTTATTATTCATTTTAAAATTAGCAAATGATACCTTTGTGTTGTTCCAAAGCTATGCAAATATCCTTCATCAGTAGAGCACAGAAGACTTTTTTCCATTCAGTGATCAGGGGCTGCCAAGCTCCAATAATCAAAAAGAAACGAACAAACAAAACAGTACTTCATTTAACAATGCATTATAAAACGTTCCTTTCTGCTGTAGCTCACAAATCTTTTCCATACTGGCGCACATTCAAACCTTTTGCACCAAGAGCCAGATTCATTCAAATTTATTAAGAAGGAAAATCATCTTAAACTCTGCTCTCTTGTATCTTATCTTTTTTATTTATTGAATTTGAATTAATGAAAAGAATGCTGAATTCCATAAAAATCATAGTAAATAACCTCCTAAAGTTAGGATAATCTTGTCTTAAATCCCCAAAGAGAAGACATCTAATGAATTTGTGGGGTTGTTTCCAATATTAAGCAATAAAACATATCACTATAACTAGGGATATACGTGAATATTTTGCAATGATCGCTAATGTAAACAATGATTGGTTATGATGATGCGTAACTTGTAGCCAAGTAGGACCTGGTTTTTAATTGTGTAATTGCGAGTAAATATGCTTTCCATTGGGCTGAATAAAGCCTGCTTGTTGCATGCTGTTTTAAGGCATGAAAAGCAGAGATGTGTTTGCATTGTTTCACTTGTCGCTGCAGATGAGGCGGTGGATAACGCTGCACACCCCATCAAGCGCATCCGCACAAGGCCTCTCAGGTCATCTAATATCATGCAGGACTCGGAGAACTGGAAGCCGTACGCCGGTATGGCCGGGACTAAACGATGCAGGACAAGAGCTCTCATGGACCGAACTCAGCGCAGAGAAGTACACAACAGAAAGGAGCGCGACCGCAGGTGGGCTCTGCAGAGATTACTGTGTCGCTGTGCTGAGATTACATGCAGCATGTTTACAGTTTGCACACTCTGTGACTCAGGAGGAGAATCCGTCTGTGCTGTGACGAGTTAAACCTGCTGGTGCCCTTCTGTTACGCTGACACTGATAAAGCCACCACACTGCAGTGGACCACAGCCTTCCTCAAATACATCCAGGAGATACACGGAGACCGACTCAAGCAGGTTCTCTCGATCACGTCATCGTTTTCTTTCTTAATAAGTGTAACTGTGACATGCATGCGTGATGCATCGATTCTAAAGGAAGATCAGATATCTTCAGTTTACTTTTTTAAACAGAAGGCTGCAAAAATTCTTCCATTTTCTTAAATAGTGTAGAAAAGTCTTATTTGAAGACGTTTCTAATGAGGTGGCTTTAAAATGCAGTGTTAAGCACCACCTACTGGTCCAGAAACAGATTACAAAAGTGAGGCTGAAGGCATCGGGCCTCATTTATAAAGTGTGTGCGCTCATATTTGATCGTAGAGTGTGCGTACGCTTAAATCCACGCCAGCGCTCATATTTATAAAAACTGCCTTCGACTTGGAAAAATGCTTAGCGTCACGTCAGGGTCATACGTGCACAGAAACCATCCTAAATGTGATCTTACGAATATGCGTACGGGTGGTTCATAGACTGAACGTACGCACAGAAAACACACGTCTCTTTCAGATGTGAAATCTATGAATCACAAATGATCATGAACTTGCGTGCAACTGAATGGTTTCAGCTCTCTACTTGTAAAAGACTCCTAATTAATGTCAATAACATGTAAAAGATCACCAATCTTCATAATTTAGAGCTGCGAGAACAGCTTGCATTTCCAGAAACCTGCAGTACTCCAGCAAGAAAAAGTGTGTTATCTGCTCAGACCATGACGTGACGCTAAACACTTTTCCACGTCAAAGACCGTTTTTATAAATATGAGCGCTGGCGTGGATTTAAGCGTACGCACACTCTACGATCAAATCTGAGTGCACACACTTTATAAATGAGGCCCCTGGTTTGTGAAAACATAAGCTGTTCTTGCAGTTCACTGTTCTAAATTAAAGAATTTGGATGATGATTGGTGATCTTTTACATGTTAAAAGTCAATATTAAATGTGTGTTCTGAGTTTGTCACACCACAGAAAAATGTGTTAACCACCCAGCCAAAGCTGAGTGCTAAAAAAAACCGCCAAGTAAATAAAATAAGGTATCAAAATTTTGAAAAAATGATGGCGGCACTGAAACCACGCCCACTCGCGGGAAAGCTGCCGTCTCTCTCAGTTGTCTTCCTCTAGCAGCAGCTTCATTTAAATAAGGAGACCGAACTCAGTTCTGTAAATTATCGCAACCAGGTATTAACGTGACAAACGCATAGCTAGCTAGCAAACTGTAGGCTGTAGTAACTAACTAACAGTAATGACAGTTACTAGCGATTGAGCGACGGACCTCAGATGCTAATGCGCTCTAGTTATTATGTGTGTTCGCCATGAAGCAGTGCTGCGCAGAACGATCAGTGCATGACATGGAAGTACCGCGAGAGCGATTGGAAAGCATCAGGAGCGGTCTGCAGCACTGCTTCAATCAAACACACCGCTTATAGTGTTGGGGGAGGGGCCGTGCTCGATTGCGTCAATGTGCGATAATGTGTTTGCAAACAATTCTCAGAATTGACTTTACACGGACTTTAATGACATTCATTAGGAGTCGTTTACAAGCAGAGAGCTGAAACCATTCAGTTGCGTGCAAGTTCAAAATCATTTGTGCTTCATAGATTTCACATCTGAAAGAGACACGTACGTGTGTTTTCTCTTCATACATTCAGTCTATGAATCACACATACACATATTTGAGAGATGATCGTAAGACCAATTTTAGGATGCGCAACATTTTAAAAATGAGGCCCTTAAAGGATTATGGCAATTTCTTAGATCAATACAAATCCTGAAACGCTCTGAGAGTGATAGATGCAGACCTGACATCAGAGAGATCTGGATCAACACGCTACAGAAGTACTCCGACCATCATTACTCATAAATCCACTCTCTGTTTCAGGATTTCCAGAGCACTTTCTGTGGCAAGACTGGACTGCGGCTGAAGCCTAGCTGTATTTCAGTGGCACATCTCCTGGAACCCTATAAAAACACGACAGAAGCTGTGGACTCGTCCTCGCACAGCTGACTCCCTGTTCTCTGCTGCAGCGTTGGGATTGTGCACTTGTAGTTTGTCATTAATGTTTTTCATGTGGGTTTATTGCATGATACTAGTTCCTCTCTTCCACTAGCTCGTGTCCAGAAGACCCTGAGTGTTTGTTGTCTTAGAGCAGCTCGAGTGTAGAACGAGGCTCAACCCACTGTTCATTTTATTTCAAACCCTTGAGCAAACCCTACTGTAATATAGTTCACAGATTTAGAGAAGTTGTGCTCTGTATTTTTGTTTGTATTTTTATGCCATGTTTGTTTGAAAGGCACGACCATTTGTTTTTTTAATGTATGTTATTTTATATGTAATGCATTTATTATTAGTGTACTAACGAACGTTCAGAGAAATACTTTACTGAAAAGTGGCTTTATTCAGTTTTTCTTACAATACCATGCTGTAGAAACTCCCTGTACACATAACAGTAACTCAGAAATAATAAATAGTATTTAAAATCATATTTAATAGTTTTACAGCACCATTATCTAGTGGATAAAGTTGATGAAGCCCACAGATGGCCAAGGACATATTTTACAGTAAGTGTGTCTGAAGCATCTCCGTCGATGCTTGAAGTTTGTTCCTCAGTGACTTTGAATGTTAAACTTAAGAACTAAATGTAAACGTAAGAATAAAATGGCAAAGAAAATCAATTTGCAGTAATACGTCCAATATTTTGGTTTCATTTCTTGATGCCTCAAACAAGCCTCCAGTTGTTGCTGTTGTGGAGGTCAGATTTCGAGGCACTGTGAAACCCCTCATGAGGCTCAAAGTTGTACTCCATTACACTTTTAAAGGGTGCTGTACAAGAAGACTTCTAATACAAGGACTGAATGATTATTTTCACGGAGGGATGCGTTTAGTCTTCTGCTGTATCTACACATGTTGGAGTTGACAGATGCTCCGCTCTGATGCTCAGTGTTCGTTGGCTCTGACATCCTCTGACACTTCTTCAGTTGTGTTTCTCCTCCAGAAGCTTTCCTGATGGCTCTCCTGCTAATGGTTCTTGGGGCTGGAGGACTTCCCGTGAACCGCGGCTCCTTGGCACGCTGATGTGTCACAGATTCCAGGTGACCCCTGGTGCCCCGCTCTGCCGGCTCTTCCTGCTTCTCCTGGCTCTCCTGGATCTCCAGGCGCTCCGTCACGGCCGTCTTTGACGATGCCATGCACGCCGGGCAGACCTGATGGCCACAGAGACACAGAGTGATGAGAATGATGTACGACAGACACTCACAGGTGTTTGAATAGATGTCATTTATGTAGTTATTTTTCAATTATGCTCTGATATCGCCCCGTTCAGCTAAAGCTGATTTCTTTCTGAGTAGACTGACAGATCCAGTGTGCTTGCATATCATCAGAGCTGGGTAGATTACTTACAAATTGTAATCTGTTACTGATTCCAAATGATACGAATTAAATTGTAGTTAATAACGTAATCCATTCAGGGTTCCTACGGGGTTTGGAAAAGTATGGAATTTGATTGAAGTATTTTCCAGGTCTGGAAAAGTATGGAAAAAAGAAATCAGAGTATGGAAAAGTATTTGTGTTTCCAGACTTTTGCCCCTATTTATTTATTTTTTTTATAATAGAAAATTAAGAATTTAATTAATATAAACTTATTGTACAAGACGTCAAAGTCAAAATACGACTGAATGAATTCAAGGTGCACTTTTTCATTATGCAAAATGCAGGTTATAAGCATTTTGGGTTTCTTCTCACAATATTCTTAGCACCATATTACATAGCCTCAAGGACTTTTGCAAAAATAAAATATATACAGACGCTCCGGCATGTGTGCACGAGAAACCATTAAATTTAGTATATAGCATGATGCATGCTGAGCCACCTATTGAGCCATCAGCCCATTTCACAGTGTGGTTTCTTGGCCACCGCAGAGTATGGGTTAAAGAGACCCTAGACCTGGAAATATGACATACTGCCCTAACGAAAGCCAAATTTTAAACACTTTTTTTTTTTTTTTTTTTTTACAGTACCAGTCTTTTTTATAAACCCTTGAACTTGGCTAATTTTATGCCATCAGCCCATTGTGTCATAGTTTCTGTGCCTCCACGGAGGATGTGTTAAATTGGATATTAGGCCTTGATATTAGAGGTACTATCATAAGAAAAGCCCAAATTTGAGCAAGTAGGTTTCTGTTAGTTCATGTGCATCCACATACCTTGTTTTATTCACAGTAAGATGGCAGTGATGCACAAAGGAAATGGGTTATATCAAACTAGAAACGTGCAAGCATGCAAAAAGTTTCTTGTGTGCATGTAAAAGTGCATGTTTTTTTTAATCATTATTATTATTTATTTTAGTGGCTCTGTATGTTAATGTCACTTAGAGAAAATCAATGAAAAAAATAAAAAACCCTGAAAAAAGAATAATATTTACAGGTGACTGTACTATATACCAAATACAATGCTGAAAATAATGCTCTATGAACCATTTATGTTAAATATGTGACCCTGGAGCACAAAAGCAGTCATGAGTAGCACAGGTATATTTGTAGCAATAGCCAAAAATACATTGTATGGGTCAAAATTATACATTTTTCTTTTATGCCAAAAATCATTAGGATATTAAGTAAAGATCATGTTCCATGAAGATATTTTGTAAATTTCCTACCATAAATATATCAAAACTTAATTTTTGTTATGCATTGCTAAGAACTTCATTTGAACAACTTTAAAGGCGATTTTCTCAATATTTAGATTTTTTTTGCACCCTCAGATTCCAGATTTTCAAATAGTTGTATCTCAGCCAAATATTGTCCTATCCTAACAAACCATACACCAATGGAAAGATTATTTATTCAGCTTTCAGATGATGCATAAATCTCAGTTTCAAAAAACTGACCCTTATGACTGGTTTTGTGCTCCAGGGTCACATTTGGTCTGAAAATCTACTGAGAGGTTTGGAAATGTGAGTCTGGAAAAGTATGAAATGGAAAATGTATAGGAACCCTGTCCATTACAGTACACATTTTTGGTAATATAATCAGACTACTTTTGGCATAACTCATTTATCACATTGATTTAAATAGGACAATCTTGTACCATATTGATATAAAAATACAAGGAGTAAGAAAATATATTCCATTCGTTGTAATAAACAACATGAAGTGCAT
The DNA here is from genome assembly GCA_021397915.2 of Tor tambroides. NCBI lineage: Eukaryota > Metazoa > Chordata > Actinopteri > Cypriniformes > Cyprinidae > Tor > Tor tambroides. The sequence goes on from JAFVLL020027531.1 coordinate 18,394, forward strand.
CAAACATTACATTACTTCAAGGTTTCCCAAACTGGGGTTCATAAATAAACTGCAGGGGGTTTGTACGTTTAACGAAAAGCTAATAATTAAATCATAATGTAAAATTAAATCATTTTAAAATAACATCAATCAAAATAAAACACTAAAAAACTGAAATGTTTCATTTGTTTGCATGCATGTCATGTGACCATTAACCAATGTCAGAGAACTGTCAACATGCAAATGTAAAATCTCAGGGGTACTTCAAGTAAATGTATCAGGTGAAAGAGGATCAGATGACAAAAAACGTTTGGGAATCTCTGCATTACGTGTAAATAAGAAATAACCTGAATTTGTGCATTTTAATCAAAAAAAAAAAAAAAAAAAAGGTAACTGCAGTCTTGATTCCGAGTGTTTTGAAATGTAATTTAATCAAATTAAATTAAACAAGTATTTAATGTTTGGAATCTGATTACGTAATCCAGATTACATGTAATGAGTTACTCCCCAGCTCTGCATATAATCATTTAACGATTGGTTGCTCATCTTTGGTTTAGTTTGAGCTGTACGGTACAGTTAATGAAGTCACAAACGTCACTGGCATGTTCTGGGGAATCAAGCCCAGGTTCTTCTTAGAAGAGTTCTGACACATCTGGCCCAACTAACTTTCTTTTTTTTTGCATGCTAATAATTTAGGAAATGTGTTTTTAGGTTAATATTTGATAGTGGTTACACAGCAGGGCTGTGTTAAACGAGTTTTAATTTTTCTTAATAAGCTACTTTACGCTGACAAGCTGCACTGATAATGTGTTTGACTGGGGCGCACTTATGAACAGACTGTACATACCTGGGTCACCCTGGTCTCCAGCGGGCCCGTCGATGGCTTTACCTACAGGCCCCTTGTCACCTGGCTCACCGACATCCCCTGCAGAATTAAGATACATCCAAATTCATTCTGGAATGTGCTTTATGAATTCATAAAACATTCTTCCTGGATTCATACACGTAACAGCAAATATTCTACACAGGTGTGAGAGGGTTTTTTACAGTCGCAAGAGGACCCATTTCTCAATACTCTGCTCACTTTCAAAACTCTTCACACTGTGATAAATGACCCACACAGACTGCTGCTGTGCTCACTAAACACACTCAATGACTAAATCTTTCAAACATCACCAAAACTACATGCACCTATACAAATGAGGAAACTTAGAAATCATTTAGACCAGATCATTTATTCATAAATACTGCAGTGAATTCTCAACAGTGGCCAGTTTTATTCTTGGTTAGTGAAGAAATTTGACAGAAGAAAAGTGTTTTTTTTTTTGTTGTTTTGCATTCTGAATGAGAAATTTACAGCTGTGCCAAGCTAAAGGTTGGTAGGGAGAACTGTGTGAAGAGTTTTGAAAGAGTTACCTAAGTAGCAATCAATTGTAAAAAAAAACAAAAAAAACTTCTCATGTTATATTTTATCCACCTTATTTTTCCTGTAAGAGCAGGCATGGCCATTTGTAAATTGAATGTGTCTGGCTTCCGGTGTCACCCGCTTCCAGCTATTTTTAACTGTACAAAACACCTCGTTTTGCGGCTTGATATTTCAAACTGGTGTCTTACCATATTGTTTTAATGTATTGTCCTAATTATGAATACACTGGTTTGTAGTGCAAACCATTTTACCCTTTACTGCACTTTGTTATTCTTCTCGTTATTTCCCTTCAGCGGTTAATGAACCGGACGTCTCGCACATTCACAGAAAATGGATTACTTTTGCGTTGAACAATAAGGTGGATAGGTGCAGATAAAGCCTGTCCTGAGGAAATATGGGTAGCACTTTAAGAGCTACATTAGTTAACGTGAACTAACAATAAAAAAGTCATTCTAAAGCATTTTGCATGTACAAAAGTAATTTTAACATGAACCAAAATCAAAAGTTGAAAGTCTTGATATTATTTAATGGACGATGAACAGTTGTATTGAACTAACATAAAGATGAATAAATACTCCTAACAAATGCACTGCATTAACTATCTATAATGCAACCTTAATGA
>JAFVLL020027532.1:0-15000 GCA_021397915.2 Tor tambroides
TTCTTAAAGCCACTTCATTAATTTGTGAAGCTCAATTATCTTTTGCTGCACATCAGAAATATATTCTTTGGTTTTTCTCATTGTGATGGATGATTGCGGGAATTTGGGCTTTGTTTTTCTCTCATTTATATTCCTGTGAAACAGGAAGCCATGGCTGGATAATTTCATTTTCATAATCCCCTGGAGTGCTCAAAATTGTAAATATGAATGGGAATATACTTCAGAGATATTTAACTCATGATAAATTTCTAGGGGTGTCAATAATTGTATCCAATGTGTATTTGAGAAAAACATTTCTTTCATAATGAAATTTCCTCCCATTTTCAATTGTTTTAGTTCAATGAAAGGTTACATTTTTGTGAATTTTTTACAGGCTGTTTTGTTCACATTTATCAAGGGTGTCAATAATTCTGTCCACCACTGTACATACAGTGTGTGTGTGGGCTATATATATATATATATATATATATATATATATATATATATATATATACCCCTATTCTATTGGTATTTAAATAGGCCTAGTAGGCTGTAGCCTTATACTTTATTGTTGTATTAAGCAATAATTATGCTAAGTGAAAGCTGTTGCTACGTGAAACCGTCCAAAACATCTGTGCATGTGACCAATGTTACAGATGATCCATATATGCAAATATAATGCCATATAATTCATGCTGTCTTTATATCAAACTTACAACTTTTCTTTCATTATAAATGACTCTTAAAATACTCTTACTCTTTCTTCTGTATAGTCTACCTGTTAACTGAGCTGACATAGCTTAACTTTGGTGAGAGATCTTGCAAGGACGCGCATCATTCACAAAGAGAAGCATTGCGCAACTACTGACGCACACTATCTCGCTACATTTGGGTGCGGATCTTTCAGACTACTGAGGTGAAAAAGTCAGAATTCCTTTTTTTTCTACAAAAACGTAACAAGTTTTAACTGGAATTCCGCGGACTCAGTCCCCCAGCCTTCCCCATTGTGGTTCCTGCTGGAAGTGGCATGCTAACAGTCTGTTGGATAATCCATTGCTGGTTTACACTCTAATGAGAATAACTTTTTTGTTTGCTTGTTTGTTTGTTTTTTAACATGAGAGAAGTGTGTGCTGGAATCAGTATCAGTATATATCAGTATTTGTGCAGAAGTGGGAGGGAAGCCGTTCAAGGGAACAAGAAGCCAGTGGATTAGAGGAAGACTTCCTTGTCCTTTGCTCTCCCGAGGGGAATTCCAAGTTGGTGAGCAGCAGGCACAAAGCGTGTGCGTCTGCCAACTCTGGATCACTGTACACACCCTTCTGTTTGACTGCAAAACATTCCCTATTTCTGTAGTTAATGAATACACCATTGCGTGACCGTTAAATAATTAAGTCTGCCATGCTCCGAAGTCAAAAGAGACACGGGGCATAAATAAAAAACTGATGTCTCTGCATATTTAACCCTTGGTTTTCGGATCTGTGGGGCCCGTTTTCATTTTTTATCAAAAGAAAAATTATAGGGTACAACGGGGCTAAAGGCGCCCCGGGGTAAAAGGCACCTTTGATATTATTTTCCTCTAAACCACTAGATGGCACAAAAACATGGCTTAGCACTTTCCAAAACATCCGCTTTTCAAGATGCACATGTATATTTATCTGATCTTTTATGCGATCGCGGGCAGCGGTGCAGGTTGATTCTGTGCTTACTTGATCTAATATATTATGTTTGGTAAAATGTTGTAGATTTAAGTAGCAAATGAGAATTGCTAAAATTATTGCATATATTTTGAGACAAAGGTCTTCTTTACGATTTTCAGTTGTGTTTAATATAATTAAAGCAACAGGTTTTAAATAACGAAAGAATATGTTAAAGTATGGTATTTGGGGTAAAAAGCGCCCCTGCTGTTGGGGCTAAAGGCGCACAGTAATTAAAATAAATAGATCGCTGAATTTTACATTTTTTGACATGGTTAACGTTAGACGAACGCTATCTCACGGCAATTCGTACGTATTTTATGAGGTGGCTAATTCGTACGAATTCGTCCGACCTCACTCGTACGATTTAGTACGATTTGTCTAAACCCCAGTGACGGGTAGGTTTAGGGGCGGGGTTAGGTGTAGGTCATTTGTACAAATTCATACGAATTGGCAACTCGTAAAATACGTACGATTTAGCAAAAATCGTATGAATTTGTACAAATGACCTACACCTAACCCCGCCCCTAAACCTACCCGTCACTGGGGTTTAGACAAATCGTACTAAATCGTACGAGTGAGGTCGTACGAATTCGTACGAATTAGCCACCTCATAAAATACGTACGAATTGCCGTGAGATTCAGATGGTAAATCATATATTATGTTGGGTGTCCATATTAGAGATAATCACCATGTTTAGAATGAAACCATCGTATTTAAAAACATGATGTTAATCATATCATATAATAAAATATAATTTGTTGTTACTACTGTAAATAAATATTCAGTTATTATTGGATCTTTACTTTCAGAATCTTTACTTATTAAAATGATTTTGTTTCTGTATTTTAAAATATATTTTTATTAACATTTTAGGCAGTATATTTATTGAACAAAAATTTATTTTATTTTTCAAAATAAGCAGAAAATACTACAAACTTTGCTAAAGTGATTGTTTTGAACACGTATTAAGAGTGTGTATATAAGTGTATAAGTGTGTGTGTGTGTGTGTGTGTGTGTGTGTGAGTGAGTTTTGTGTTTCTGCCCCTGCCATTCCCGCACAAGGCTGTAGCACTTTAATTCATAAATGTGATCTAACAAAGGTAAAGGGCAAATTTTGACCATACATACTGTTTATATTGCTTGTAATTGGGATAAAGTAAACATCTGAGTATTTCTATATATAATTTTTGATTGTATTGAATTAAAAACTGCAGCGGGTCCACCAGACCGACGAACACTGGTTGAGTAACAAAAAATATGAACATCACACAAGGGTTAAAACAGATATGCAAGCATGAATTGATTTTTGTTCTGTATTTAATTTCTGAATACGTACAAGCTTAAAGTGAATAGCCAACTTATGCACTGTGTATGCACCGCTTATCGTTTAGGAATAAGATGATAGCCTAATTATATTTTAGGCTACGATTGTCCTAGACCAGTTTAACATTTCATATATGTAGAATTTTAAACCTCTTGCGATAGGCCATCTCTACATATATAGCCTCTATGCACACTGTGCGATTCCTATTGTCTTATCTTCTGAACGTAAGTTATAACGGGGCTGCGTTTTTCTTTCGATTTTTTCTTTTGGTGAACGTGTGTGATAATGACAGTTATTGCTCCACGATCGGTTTGTGGTGTGACTACCAGTTTCGTGATAAAACAGAGATAAATCTTCAATATTCTTGTAGGTAAAAAACATCTTCAACAAATGAAATTGTCTCAATAATTATGTACATTCTGCCTATTTTCATGAGATTAGTAATTAAAGTAGTTAAAAAAGTGCAATGCATGCTTTGTTTTTACTTTTTTAAAAAAATTAAGGCAGCAGTTAAACTTTTCAACGTTTAGTGAGTTGATTTTACAGTGTAGCCTATTTGTTAGGAGCAAAGAAAAATGTAAACAGCTGTATAGTTATAGGACCTATAATAAATGGAGTGTTGACTATCAAAATCTGTTTTCATTGATAACATATTAAGCTTCTTCTTTTTCTTTTGTTTTTCCTCATGTCGAATGTTGATATGCAAAACAATAATTGTGCCCTTAGTACCACAGGCTGTATTTGGACGTTTAAAAAACTGTCAAAGCTCCGGTGTTCATTTCAAGAGTAAGGAACAGAAACTGCACCCTGCAAATCTGAAATATTATTCAAATATATAAGGCATTTTTAATAAAATATACCAGTAAAATTACGAAAAATATGTTTATTGTAAAAAAGATAAATGAATACTTTGTAAATTATACTCACACATATTTAGCTCTCTGCAATCAACCTTTTTGCTTAAACTACTCCTAAATTAAGCCCAATCATGCATTTTATCACTGCTTGTTCTTTTATCTAAACTAAAATACAACAAATGCATTCAAATGAATCAATTATGACACTGGATTTTTGCGCAAAGTGGTTAAAAATGCATTTTATAAGTAACACATCTCTGAGTTTGAAGTATCCCTTCTGAAATAACTGTCGTCGCCATATGAATACAAACAGTCTGATGAACCGTAGGGCGCAAACTCTGAGGTTACCATGCCTTCCTGCACATTAGACCAGTGTGACAGACAAAAGCAATGCTGTAGGTTACAATGCTGATAGTGGTAATTTTCTGGAGAGAAACTGGAGCTCAAATCCATCCGTGTTGGGGAGTTGTAGCACGAAGAAGATGAAGAGTTGGACTGAGGGGGAGAGTAACTGTTGTAGTCGACGGGACTGGGGAGATTGAAGGAGTCTGAGGGTGATCTCGAAACCTGAGGAAATCATTTTAAAAGCACAAAAATAATTATTAAATAAATACTACACGCATGATTTTATTTATTAGTGCAAACATACTTGAGCATCAGAACCGTCCAAATGCCAAAAAAAGGGTTTATTAAAAATGAAAAGCACCAAACACATACCAGGCTAGTGCCATAGATGTCCGTATTAGAAGGTAGATATCCATTAGACCACTGCGCAGAGGTGGGACACATGAAATTACTGCCGCTGAAAGTCTCAGGTGGCATCATGTGCATCATCTGTTGATGATCATAAGCATTCTCCATCGGGATGTTGACATTTTCGGTAAAGGGACGTGTCTGGAAATATGGCTCTGGAGCTTGCATTCCAAAGACATCAAGGTGGGCTGCGGGGAAGACAGAAAAAAAAATGCTGGCTTGAGCACAGGAGAACATTTAAATTAGGCCAGCAAGACTTGGGATGATGTCACGAGACCATCAGCCAAACAGCTAAATCACATTTGAATAGTAGTTTATAAAAAGGAGATCATTCACGGATCTGTAAGGAGCACCTATATAGCCTAGATGTAGGTGTCATTGTTCTTTTATTTATTTATTTATTTATTTATTTATTTATTTTTCTCACAATTGTAAAGGTAGAGCTGATGCCTGACGGTGGATGAAAAGGGTTTCTATTTTGGAGTATAGTAAGTTGCATGCAGTCGGTATACTTTGTTTTGTCTTTGTCTCAGGTTTCCTGATTAAAATTCAAGCTCTTACATGTTAGCAAGGAAAAGGTTCTTAGCTTTTTTGAAAGTCTACCTTTTCAATATCCACAAAGGTACTTGTAAGGTTACAGAAATCTGATGCTTATGTAAACAGCATTGTGAAATGTCTTGACTGCATGGGACAAAGGATTGAGATTACTATCACTTATCGCCGTTCATTTAATTTGTTAGTATTTTAAACTTACTATTCATGGTCGTAGAGCAGACATCGCGAGCAGCCACGGCTTGTGATTTCTATAGGATTGAAATTGGAAAGAGGGAGAAGCAAAGGAAAACATTAATCACTGCGTTCGTTCAGTTGAAAAACAGAAGGAATCTTCCGTTAGGTTGTACTATTATGTGGTAGGCTATCAACTGAAACCTCAAGCACAGATAGGCCTGTGTGGGCGTGGTGCTTTAAGACGATTTGTTGCTTTTTAAATTTGGTCGTGTACTTACCTGGGGTGCGTTTCCCAAAAGCTAACTATGGTGGTAATTCCCATTGAACACTATTGGTAACGATGGAACTTGCGACCATAGTTGCTTTTGGGAAACGCACCCCAGACTGCGTTTTACTTTGGCTACCATAAACCTGTACGTCAGTGACTGACTTATGACTTTATTGTCTATCCAACACCATTGTTTACCGTTGCGATTTTCTGTGCCTGCTGGGCTCTGTGCTTCTGCAGCAGCTCCTTAACGGTGGTCTTCACACGCACACCCTGGTAAACCTTAGGTTTATCTGCTGGATGGAGAAAAAAAATTAGAGAGTTTTATTTCATTTTCGTTCACCGTGGCATTGAATTTTCAATATTTTAGTCCAAATTCAGATGATCTGTAGGAATGCAGTCTGTGCAGAAAAAAAATAAAAAACTATTATCATTTTGCGAAAAGAAAAATGTTAACGTATTGGAATCAGAGTTTTTAACACTCATTTTTATTTAAGACAATGTTTCTGGGACAGTGATGTGACTTTTGTTTGGATCTGCTATGTTATTAAAAACACACAAGACTTGAATAAACTTCTGTGATGAACATGCATTTATTATCTAAACTGTTTTGTGGGGCTTAAAATGTCAAATTTGTTGCCATTTCTACCATTGACATATATTTTAAAAATCTGAATAAAATGAATGTATATGTGGGTAGCAATTTAGTTGTTTCACATTGTGTAAAATGTGTTTAAAAACTGTTCTGAATAAACATCTGGTGGTCAAAATAATGAAGTTGCAAAGAAAAGCAAGGAAAGTTTTTTTGTTTAATGGTTACACCACTTGACATGTTAGAGCCATTAGACGAAAATATGTGTAAATGCTTATAATGAAATAAAATGAATGAAAATGAACGGAACATTTCTAAGACCTATAGGCACGTGTACTTCGCAGACCATTAAAAGAACTAGGCTAGATCTTTGATAAATTTTTCCATTTTATCATATTCGGAATACTTATTTGTCATTGCTCCTCTACATGTTTAACCATACACAGACAGCATTCGCTTTTTTTTATTGGAAAACGCCAATAATTATAAGATAAGATACACAAGATTAGAAAACTATGCCCGTATTCCCAGTTAAGACTCCATTGGTCTGAGCGCGCTGGTGATCCGGCAGTGAATGGGTTAGTTTTCGAATTACAATAGCCTAGACAGTAGTGAATTTCGAGAAACTTGCTCTCCAGCCATCTTTGCCTCAGGACGACGGTTTTAATTTGGAGTTTTAGCTGTTTATTTTCATGTGGCTGTAAATTAAAACTCGACTAAATTGGCGAGTAGCCTAATCTAATTATTGACAGTTTTGCGCATAAAGTTGGGTTTGCGGGAAGCGAAGTAAAACACTGTGAAACGCTGCTTGCGAGACAAAGAGAAAGAGAAGCTCCATCTAGACGCCTCAACGAGTTACAAACGTAAGTAAAACACTCTTATAACTGCAAAAGCGGCGCACAAGCGAAAAGAGAAAGTTGACCGGAAAATAGATGGTAAACTCAAGTCAATGTGCAAGAAACCCCGTTTAGATTTGCTAAAAAGAAGCCCGATTTGTTTACGAGGGCGCTGTCGATTAGCAACAGTTTGTTGTTTTAAATTCCCTAAAAACGTCTGGGGTCCAAGTTAGTTTTTGCGATACTCTCGGCAGATGTGAAGTTATTTCTTGGTGGGCAGTCCTCCTATCTCTTCCTACATGAGTGAAGCCGCGCCTAATAACTTCCCCCAAAATGAAATGTGTAAAAAATAGATGGAAAATAGTTCTCCTTCTTTCCTATTTTTTTTTATTGGTTGTTCAGCGTTGTGAAGACATACACAGTGGGACGTCTTCCTGGTCCGCGTTAATATATATATAAAAATTCTGTCTGAACATAAGTGATTCAAAACAACGCCACGCCATGGCTGAGTTCATGCAGACAGTTGAGTTTACAGAGGGCGAAAAGTGCGCTGATGTTGAGAAGATAGCAAAAACGTCCTTCGGCAGTGTTTTGATGGGCTCATTGACAGCTAAACCTATTCTAATAAATATTCATATGCCCTCTGAAGCAAAGTTTGAATTCTGGTTAAAATGTCGAAATTATATCAAGTCATCGTTTACTATTGGTTATTCCGAAAACCACTGTATTCAGTTGGACACGGTGGTCGACACTGTAAAGTCTAAAATAACAGTAAATATTTCTTCAGATAAACCCATGTTCAGTTTTGCTTGAAGGAAGGTTGAGTAAAAAATACGAGGCAGACCGAGAATTCAAGACATAAATAAAACTTGAACTTGAATTAATCACTAGAAATATTATTATTCCCATCAAAAAAAAAAAAAAAAAAAAAAATCATGTAGCACGTTTATTAAAATATATGTATGCCCATATATAAAAATGCACCAATTTGTTTAAAAGGGATTCCTCCATATGTGTTTGCTGTTTTAAAATATTAGTAAGACTGCATGCTTTGACCTATACATTTCCAAGCAACGTTTACCAAAGTATTTATTGATTTTAACTAACATATATTTTTTCTCAATGTTTTTCAGGTTGCTGAAGACGAAAACATCTTATATGAAAGAAAAAGAAATTTTTACTTACCAGACATATTGGCCTGAAAAGGAGAAAAACTCTGGAAGATCTGCAGTGAAATACCCCAACCTCACTTCTTTGCTCTATTATATGGGCAAGAACGAATTATTCACAAAAGTCTAAAAAAGTCTCAACAAAGTAACCTCAAAACACTCTCAGGACATACAATTATACAGTAATATAGCTAGGGATATTTTAGTTTGAGTTTTTCTCCCCTCATCCCTACTATTTAAAACCCCAAGAACTCAATGATTTGACAATGATTTGATTGCGCGATACTTTCAATTTGAATATTCAAAAGCTTCGTAAAAAGACTTATTTCTGAGTGATATTCGCTATTAGAGTGCATATAATAGCATCTCTTTTAATAGAATGTTGTGTTATTTCACATTTTGACATCAGCCAAATATATATTTATAACATTTTATCATCCTTTTGGTGTTGGTGGTTGGAGTCTCCCTTAGAAGCACTATTTCAACTTTGCAGTGATACTGAAGGCACAAATGAAGTTGTACATGCCATAACACATTGTAAATATCTTCTGTAATAGGTAGTCTTCTCAGAAAAATTAAATATTATGTCTTGTGTATAAAATTTATGCAGCATTTTAAGAATTATTGGAGTGGTGGGCGTGGCATATGATAGCAGCCATGTTTGTCATCAGAACAATTGGGACATCGGCTAAAGTCAAGATAGTGGAGACAGGTACAAGAAGGCTGAATATGAAATGTGACCCTGGACCACAAAACCAGTCATAAGGGTCAATTTTTCGAAATTGAGGTTTATACATCATCTGAAAGCTGGATAAATAAGCTTTCCATTGATGTATGGTTTGTTAGGATAGGACAATAATTTGGCCGAGATACAACTATTTGAAAATCTGGAATCTGAGGGTGCAAAAAAAAAAAAAAAAAATTCAAAATATTGAGAAAATCGCCTTTAAAGTTGTCCACATGAAGTTCTTAGCAATGCATATTACTAATCAAAAATGAAGTTTTGATATATTTACAGTAGGAAATTTACAAAATATCTTCACGGAACATGATCTTTACTTAATGTCCCAATGATTTTTGGCATAAAAGAAAAATCAATAATTTTGACCCATACAATGTATTTTTGGCTGTTGCTACAAATATACCCCAGCGACTTAAGACTGGTTTTGTGCTCCAGGGTCACATATAAATTCAATTAGAATTAAATATTTAATTGAAAGGGTCAGTGACAATTGTTGAAAATCAAAAGCTAATTTAAATGAAACAACGATCAGTGCAATATAATAATATTTATAAATTCCTATTCTCGTGGTATTTTTGTCTTAATATAACAGTTTAAATAATAAATGCATTATCTTCACTTAATCCTTTATATATATATATATATATATATATATATATATATATATATATAAAAGCAGGGTGCTGTTTGATGCTAATCTCACACACCTGCCTTTTATTTCTGAAATAATTTAAATGAAAAAGTTCCAAGTGGCATATTTAGATTTCTTCGAGACCTCTGAAATCATAATGCTGTTATTTATTTACGTGTGTCAGATTTAAATGTCGAGTACTGAACGTATGTAGCCGCTAGAATGATTAGCCTATAGGGCCTAAATGCAGGTGTTCTTTGTCTTAGAAAAGAAGTCCGAAAATGGCTCCATGTGGCATGCAGTACAGACAAATGGAAAATTTCGTTCCAAAACTGCAGAATAATTAGAGATTTAAGTATTGATACAACATGGGTTCTTAATAAATACGTCTTCAAACACCTTGGTTAGTATCAATTCAAACTGTGTCTAGTTAAAACGGACGTTTTACTCTTTTGTGAAATTGTTTTGTAAAGTTAATCCGCTGCAAATGGACCTCGATTTTCAAAATATTATTTTCCTACCGATCCTTTTTATCAGTCACATTTCTGAATAGATCTTCCATAATTCTAAAATCTCTAAAAACACTTCAGCCGGGTTGAGGAGATGGTTGCATGACGCCCCCTGGTGATTAAACCAGAGAACGCGCAGGTCATTTTACTATGCTGGGCTGGCTCATCTTATATAAATATAAAGCATAAATAGTTTATTTTGCAATAAATGTATATACTTGGTGCAAATTTTCCAAAATTTTCACATTCAGGAATGAAAAAGCCGACTATCTATCTATCTATCTATCTGTCTGTCTAGCTTGTTTTTTAAGTAATTATATAATTTTTTTCTTTTTTAAATTTTCTGAAAATGTGTACTATTTGGATAAAACTGCCTGTAAAAACTTATTTAATTTATTGATACTTGAACTTTGTCCCATATGCCCATAAAATAAGATAAAATAAACAATTGTACATATATAAATATTTATTTTCTTTTTCAAAAAAGTGTAATACTTTGATAAAATGGTTTGTTGCATTTGAAGCTTTATTTCAGTTTTCAGAAAAAAAATGACTAGAGAAAGATATTGCTATTGACTATGACTGTAAAATCAGTATTGTAATTCAGAGAAATCTATTTTAAATTATTGCACAAAATGTGTCCTGTACGCTTTTAACTTGATAACAGTATTTTTATTTTTATTCATTTATTTATTTATTTTTTTTGTGAATATTGTGAATTATGGTCTGATTTATGCTCTCATTTCAGTAAGCCTTCTGAAATTATACCGTTGCTTTAATCTTAAAAGAATAAAATTGTTATAGTAAGCATCTGAAAAATCATACAGTCAGTTTATTAATTGTATATGGTTTATTTTATACACACTAAAATCTGGTTCCTGGCAGACTCTTACTTTAGAAGTAAAATATATAAAGAAAAACGTGTTTTAATGATTTTGTTATCTTGAAAATGTTTGTACATTTAATGATTCAATAAAAAGTTTGAGGTTTCATTAAATGTAATGTTTGTTTGTTTGTTTGTTTTTTAACATCAGGCCATTTTTAAAGTCTATTGTGCTGTACAAGAATGCTATTGTGTAATTCTAGTTTATTTACCTTTTAGACCATTTTCACAACACACTTTTGAAATGAAAGATTCACAAGAAGAGAAATAGGGCTAGATATTACACATCAACTATAAATATTGTAACACTTAAATTTTTGCAGATAATATACATTTATATAGACTCACTGTCACTTGCGTGTCACAAAAAAAAAATTCTGATATATAGACTCCATATACTGATTATTATCCTAATTATCCTGCTGAGACAATATAAGTTGTAATGTCAAAAAAGATACAATTATAATAAACCATACAATTAAAACATTAAATCGAAGATATAATTTGTTCCCCAATGTTAAGCATTAGCTCTGCTAGGTAAAATTGGCCAAAAAAAAAAAAGACTGTAGTGTTAATTGTTGTGTATTAAAGAGATGTTGATCTGCTAGGCTGATGAGCCTTTATTTCCTTCCAGTTCAATCTCAGAATGCCCTCCTGACCTCATACTGTGACCAAGTGCTAGCAGTGTCTTCCTTGCCCCATACCAGGCTGTCACTCAAGGCTGAAGGGGCACTTTCAGTATCTTCTGAGGGTAGTACTGGCACTAGTTTGGTCGCAGGCTCAGTCATGAATGAAGGGGAAGAAAAGCTGGCAGAGGGGGTTTGAAATGAGGAGTGATAATTGACTTCATCCAGGGAATGGAGAGAGTATGACTGTGAAGACGTCAGGCTAGAACCCCGGGACGATGAGCGGAACTGGGTCGGGCTGACGGTGGCGGGGTTGACCAGAGAACTGGGTGTAGACAGAGGCATGGGAGCCAGAGCATCTCCACACAAACCCTCCACGCCGTCGCTCCCCGTGGCCTCCCAGGAGTCCCTCTGCTGTGAACACCAGCAAGAATTCATAAGCCTTAAATCTGAGGTGCCAGTGATTTACATTTACATGCAAAAACTTACTGAATCTCCTTGTACTAAAGCCAAAATCTTTTAAAATAACATGAATACAGACTGGCGAGATAACAGACAATAATTTGAAAAATGTACCCAAAAGAATGGCACACAAAAAAGCCAGTATGATGTTGTAAAATGTGTGCAAACTGTAAATATTATATAATTAATATTATATAATTATTAAGTCTGCAGCCATTTAAATTATATAATGGTTTTTGAAACAGTCTGTCTGTCTGCCTGTCTGTGTGTAACTTGTTTTTTAAGTAAATAATTATAATAATATTTAAATATTTATTTTATAAAAATGTAACATTTTTGAAATAATTCAAACACATATATAATATATATGTATGTATGTGTGTGTGTATATATATATATATAATTATTTAAAAAAAAAAAATTCTGAAAATGTGTACTATTTGGATAACTCTTCATTTGAACTTTGTCCCATATGCCCATAAAATAAGATAAAATAAACAAATATATAAATATTTATTTTCTCTTCCTAAAAAAAAATGTATAATACTTGGATAAAACAGTTTGTTGCATTTGAAACTTTATTTCAGTTTTCAGAAAAAAATCTATAATTAAATATAAGTATAATAAAGTACATACAATATATCTTAAAGATTAATACTATAATTTATATACTACAATTACTACTACATTTTTTTTTCTCCCCAAAAATAATACTTTTTTATGCAAATATTAATTTGAAATAAATGAATAATAAAAAATGTATTTAATTGCAATTATATAAACAGAGAAAATATAATACAATATTAAAATATTTTATAAAATGAATTATATAATTATTTTTATATGTTGTTTTCTAAAAACTTGTAGTACTTGAATTAACTTATTTAATTTATTGATTCATGAACTTTGTCCCATATGTAAATTAAGTTAACACTACTTCAGAAAAAAAAAAGTCGTTTTATAGATTAAAAATGGCTGAACTACTAATTATTTCTATCACAAAGCAGAACAAATGAAGAGTTCAGATGCAAAAGCCTCTAAGTGCCATTTGAAATTTTCTTCTAAAATGAGCATTTTTCTCAGGCTCCTATGTTTATGTTCAGTTATTTCACTTTAATGGCAATGAAAAGAACATATTCATTGCCATTAAAGTGAAATTACTGAACCTATATTCAGGAGTCTGATTAAAAATGCTAATTTTAGAAGAAAATTTCAGATGGCACTTAGAGGCTTTTGCATCTGAACTCTTCAAACATTGTCCTGCCCTTGTAGACTTGGACAGATGGCTATACCATATGAATGATTTTGGTTACATTTCAACATCACTGACATTTTTTGTTACCGTGCCACCTCACTCCATGTGCCATATCTTACCAGCAAATAATGTGAAGGGTCACTGGAGTAAGAAGGGAGCAAAGACGACAACGCAGAGGGCGAGAATATTGTACTTCCTCCGCTGGAGAAAGGAGTGCTGCGGTAGTCACCAAAAGAGTCTGGGTAGTAGCTGTCTATGAGCGAGGAATAACCAGACACGCATCCGGTGTCACACGAGAGAGACTTTCCCGTTAGCGATGAGGGGTAGGCGTCAGCAGAAAATGGTTTCGTCGAGGAACAAAACTCTGTGTCTGAAATGAAAGGTCTTCTCATGCCATAGTAACTCGGAAGCATGTGAGAACCTGAAGAGACCACAACAGTCGTTATCATTACATGAACAAAATTCATGACCTAGACACTATTTACCATATCTAGAAATAGTATTGCACATTTCTGAATTAATATACATGTAAAGTGTTGGAGACTCACCAGCCATTTGAACAAATGGACTCGGAGGAGACGAGACACCCTAGAAAAAGGTTGATATCATCAATTTCCCATTAGTTTTTTTGTGATCATTTAGTTCGTTGGTTTGACTAATGCAATCCAGTCTTAATGGCACCCAACAAACTATCACGCAAAACATTTGCATACATCACTGAACTGCCCCAAATCTTAGAGAGTCTCACTTGCAAGTGTTTAAAACAAACAACCTGATCTGATGAACAACAAAAATCAAAAAACCCTCTAAAACATGAGTATTTTGTATATCTCACTTTCTCTTTCAACCAGTTGCTACTAGTTAAGGTTCAGTTCTTCTACTACCAAAACGCCAGTGGGACCTAGAGATTTGTCGCTTACAAATTTGTTATTAAATGGTCGAGATCTATTGGTGAGGCAATAGACAGACACAGGCTTTCATTTGTTTGCATATTACAAGCATAAAAGAGCTGATATCAAGGCGGCACTGGCTGGAGGGCAAGCAAATTTTGAGGCTAGTATTTGAATGTCATTTGCTCATCCCAAGACTTCCCTATGTGAACAGCCTACGGCTCAGTGCCTCTTTGAAGGCATGGTATGGAAATCAGGCTGTTGAAGAGCTCCAAGGCTGTGACACTGCACCTGATTCAGCCTCAAGATAAACCAAGCTGGAGTAGGTAGAAGTGAGGGGGTTGCTGGTTTCCGAGCCTCTTGAACCAGCAGTGAAATAACTCTACTGTACAAGAGTGTGAAACAGTCAAATGAAGATCAGTGCTGTGCATTTAGTTGGCAACCACTACCAGGACTCTGCTTTTGATTTAATGTGCTATGTCCACATGGATTCTATGCTTGTGTCATGTTGCTAGAAATAAACTGACGTTTTAGTGTAGATGCAAAATTTGTGTGATTCCCAGTTTGTTTTGGGTTTTTTCCTGTTCTAGTTCATTAATCATAGTCCTTCATTTTTTGGAATCATTTTGAAATGGCTGTTAGGATTTGTGCTTGTGTTTTTGTTTATTTTTAAAATTTTATTTGTTTCTTTGTTTGTATTTTTGTGTGACATTAGCCACTGATCAGGTTATACAACTTTACCAATTAATGCCTAAATTTAATCTAGTTCATTTAGCTAAACGTCAGGCCATGAAAGC